>CM055736.1:10825704-10915704 GCA_029465975.1 Dallia pectoralis
CAATGTAAAGAAAGCTTGTGTTGGCCTGACCCTGAGGTCCTGTCTATGTTAAGCAATGCTGTGCTATATGCGATTTGTCGTTGGACAAAATACAATTAGTATAGCTCAAGTGTAATATAGAAGAAGATTGTGTTAGATAACCGGTATTGGAGATTCTGAAACTAGTCCATATTTAGTCAGACGTCGAATGCAATAGTTACGCGTGCGTTCTCAACCTCGTTCACCCAGAGCCCTCTGCATTTTGGGAAATGGCTATCGTAATTGTCTTTTTTATTACACCACCGGTATCATTTATTTGAATTGAAAGGACCTAGAAACATACTGTTGCTTTAGGGAAATTAATCCTGCCACGGCACTTAATTTAAAAACACATTATGACTTTTAACTGTATGCTACATTTTAGTGATAATATTAGAGATAATAACACAAATTAAAATAAGAACAATAAATCATATTTGTAATACTTAGAATCTATATTTGTTTTGTATAAAATGTGAAAATATTCGCCTTCACAGAAAGTTATTAGATCAATTGATAGCAACAGCCAAACAGACTAAAAAAATACTTTTCCGTTTTATTTTCTAATTTTTAGAACGTTTAAAATGTCAGCGAAATTTTTTTATATTATAACTATATTAGAAATTACAAAAACAATCTTTAAAATCGCATGAAACAAATGGCACCCTAGACTAGACTTTTGCAGCTATGGTTCAGTTTTTACTTAGCCTTCAGCGTGTCTGCCGTGTCAAGCGATTATCTCAGAACTGCTGGCTCAGCCATCGCCCACTAATGAAGTCAGAACGTTAAAAGAAATCCGCACAGTAAGTTCATAACGCATCAATACAACCACCTCACTAACTTGCAACATATACTGTTTCAGATGCATGTGGTGTAGGGATATCAAATTCCAGTTTCAGGTGATAAGGCCTGAATTAAGCACTGGGCGCTGGTAAATATTTGATCCTGTGTGGATTGTATGTGAGTGGTTAAGGTCATTCAGAGCCATATTAAACGACCCGGACATCAATTATTCAGTGACATAAGGATAAAAAAAACATAAGAAATATAATGCAGTATTGTTTTGCAAGAATGTGTCAAATAATTAACACAAAAATATTTAGAGCATACAGACAGAAATCTACAAAATATCTAAATTAATGTCAATATTAGCATAGAGCAGTGAGAACCAGTGAGAACCAGTGAGAACCAGTGAGAACCAGTGAGAACCAGTGAGAACCAGTGAGAACCAGTGAGAACCAGTGAGAACCAGTGAGAACCAGTGAGAACCAGTGAGTTATGACTGTGACCTGGTCCTAGTGTCTTGTGTCTTTAATAAAGGGCCGGAGCAGTGTGAGGTGGAACAGACTACCGACAGACTTGATGGAGCCTAGCAGAGGGGAACAGAATGAAGCCTGATGACAAGCACTCTGATCTGGGGCCGTTCCTGTAGACCAGGGGCACCCAGCCGACCAGCCGCCATGCTGTAACCCAAAACACACACAGGAACACCACCCCCCACCCACACATTATGTGGGCGCTAACACACACACACACACACACACACACACACACACACACACACACACAACTCTAAAACACAGCAGTTGACACACACGTCTTTCTCTCTGAGTAAGGACCAGACTGGAGAGACTGACATTTTAACGGTATCAGGTGGTTGGTACCAAAAAGAACTATTCTCACTATGATTCACTCGTTTCATAATCAGAATATGGTTTGATCACAATGCCTAGTATTGATTTTCTAGGAAGGTCAGTCAATTCATGTTTTGCGCTATAAGTAGACTATATGAATAAATAAGTCTCACAATAAATATTGAAAAATTAAAAGAACATCTTAAAACTGCTTTCTGAATGATTATGAAGAAAAACCATATTTAAAGACACAGATTGAGTAGGTGGTCATTAGCAGAAAGTAAACTCTCTGAGACTCCAGTGTTCTCTCCCAGCTGGCGGTGTTGACCTTAAGCGACAGCTGCCCTAAACGACAGCGGCCCTAAACGACAGCAGCCCTAAACAACAGCGGCCCTAAACGACAGCAGCCCTAAACGACAGCGGCCCTAAACGACAGCGGCCCCAAACGACAGCGGCCCTAAACGACAGCGGCCCTAAACGACAGCGGCCCCAAACGACAGCGGCCCCAAACGACAGCGGCCCCAAACGACAGCGGCCCTAAACGACAGCGGCCCTAAACGACAGCGGCCCTAAACGACAGCAGCCCTAAACGACAGCGGCCCTAAACGACAGCGGTCCTAAACGACAGCGGCCCTAAACGACAGCGGCCCCAAACGACAGCGGCCCCAAACGACAGCGGCCCCAAACGACAGCGGCCCTAAACGACAGCGGCCCTAAACGACAGCGGCCCTAAACGACAGCGGCCCCAAACGACAGCGGCCCCAAACGACAGCGGCCCTAAACGACAGCGGCCCCAAAACGACAGCGGCCCCAAAACGACAGCGGCCCTAAACGACAACTCTGTGGGCTTGTCATGAGTACGGCTGGGGGACAATAAGAACCTGGGACACACGCACAGAAGCAGAGGGCAAAACACCACACAGGCACAAGGTCTCTTCAAAGGAAGTACACCTAGTGTGATTACTGTAACTCCCTCAGCTCTGTTGTGTTCTGCGGTTTGATGACTCACATTCTACTGAATATCACCCATTGTGACATGTCGAGAAAAAGACAATTAAAGTCAGATCAAACACTCGTCAAAATGGGTCGGTGGCACTTCCTTTTCCGTGGACATCCAGACTCGCTAAGACGGGGGAAGCCGCACGGAACGCGGGTATAAACAAGAGGAATAATAATCTCACGCATGAGATTAATTGGATTAATTAGGGCTTCATTAAATCGGGGAAAATGTGTACCGAAAGTGCTTCATCCAGACATAACATGAGTGTCTTCCTCTTCGGTACCATGGCGACACGCGGCGTGCTGCTGTGTTCCTCCGAGCTGCACAAGAGAGCTGCAGCAGAACAAAGTAAATGTGACTGCAAACTCACAGACGGCCACGGAGGAGAAATACCGGATAAGAAAGGGTTACACCGTCAACCTCTTGACGAGGTTAGACGATGTAGTCCACACGTGCCCGATACAAATGCGTAGAAAGTTGGAGGGTGGGTAACCATCGCCTTTTGTTTTGTGGTGCATGCAAAGACAAGCTTCTGCAACAGTGTGAGTGCCCTAAGCTTTGCCTGACCTCAAACAAGTATCTCATCATCAAGACCCTCATTGGCCTCGCAGTCAACAGTACCTTATCTATGCATCATTTTCCATTTACGAAACCAACCCTCTCTCTCTCTTTCTCTTTTCTCTACATCTATTGCAAACACAATATTTTTTCCACTGTTAATGTTCAACCCGACGGAGTTAAAAAATGTATATATATATATATATATCCAGGAAGATGAATGGGAAGAAGCTGCCCAGGATGTTGTCCAAGTACAATCTAGCACCAATATAGTCCCAATGCTTATTTGTAACGTTCAGGGTGTAAATACAGGTTTACAAAGACTACAATGTACAGAGCAACAGTTTGTGGAAAACGGTCCTGTAGGAAGTGGTTAAAGAAACTAGAGTAGAACACGGTTTTCAATGGGGTGATGGAAATGACGGCAAGAACGACACATAATCTCCACACTCAATTGTATCTTTCACTCTACTGTATATTGATTTATAGATTCATAAAATTGCTGAAATTGATAGTTTACAAAATAATTTACACGAGACGAAGCAACAGTGTTGCAATAATACTTATTTTGAGTCCAATCCAAGAGTCCTATTTAAAACAGAAAAACGGGTTAACGAAGCAGTGTCTGTGAGAACTTTTCTCCCCGTCGCAAAGTCGTCCGAAAAAGGGAAGCGGTAAAAGTAGATAAGGTCTATTCAGAAACACAACGTGAGCTTCCCTGAGAAAGAAACGTTGGAAGTGAATATGGGAGTTTCTCGAGTTGCAGCCTTTCGTCTTCCTGCACAAAGAGGAGCAGGGAGTTTGAGCATCCTCAAACAGCCAGATAAGAGAGCTGGGCCTGGTGAGGTAGAGAAGGACTGGGGGTGTATTCACAGACCGGGTCACCCGAAATGCTCCGCTGGACAAATGTCTGATACACATCTACAGTCTTTAGTCTCTCCCCACCTGACTCTCATCCTGACTGACAGGCTTGCGTGGGAAGTGAGAGTGCGCGAGTGTGTGTGTGTGTGTGTGTGTGTGTGCGAGACAGTGCATGTTGTTGTTCGCATTTATTCAAATCGGCTCAGAATGGTCCGAATAGGTACACATTTGTTTTCCTTCAAGACAATTCAAAACCCGTCAGTTTGTCTAATGAGCAGTTGCTTTGAACACAAATGACAGGAACGACAGAGCAGATGGTACGGTCCTTTAGAGTGATCAGATGGCACGGTCCTTTAAAGTGATCAGATGGTACGGTCCTTTAAAGTGAACACTGCTACGGCGAGCGAGGGCACCTGCACCCGGCTTCCTAGCGTAGCATTATGAAAGCGCTCGGTCATAAAAGCTGACATTTGACATGGAAGAGGTGCCGACGGCTCGCAGCCTCCCCTGTGTTTCCTGAGGACCGTCAGATGTGTGAATGCTGTTGAACCCACCCCGCCGTGACGGTCTTTCAACCTACTTGGTGAAACAAAAAAATGCTCCGTTCTTGTTTACCTTCAGAAAAACATGAATTTGTTTAAAATAGGGCCCTGAGCGTAATGCACTTATTACAATTCAAAGCTAACAATATATAATAACATTTCCTGTTCAATGAACAACCCAGAACTAGAAAAGAACAGTTTACAAGTTTGCTTAGTTATTACAAAGCAAAACATAAAACAGGCTTTCCTAAGATTTAACTGACGTCAAGTCTCAATTCGTCCTTATTTTCACTTTTCATTATCCACTGAACCACAACAGGGCCTAATCTAGGTCAACGGTGACTTCCTGTTCACTCTCAAACCAACCAACACCTGGGCAGTTTATATAATCACATCACATAGAGCCAGAGTCTACCCAATTACACTGTCACATCAGCAGGCCAACCGTCTTCATCCAATGAATGTCCACTCCGGACCAGTTTAGTTACTAAAGACAAGCCTCTACATGCATGAGTGTTATTGTCTGTGTGTGTATGTGTGTGTGTGTGTCTTGTAACTGCCACTTCCTTCTCCTCACAGCCACAAATATATTATTGAGCTTGATGCTAACTTGAGGCTAAGATTTAAACGCAGCCAAACAAGCATATGGATTTCTCTAATTTGCTTAATTTAAAGTTTACTCGAGAAATGTGCAATAGTTTTAATTAAACAAAGCCCCCGCGTCTGTCTTTTCTTATTTACAGTGAAATCATAAAAATCCAAGGGCTTACCTTTGCATTTCTATAGTGTTAAAGGGGAAATATAAACAGCCCTTTCACCAGGCATCCACAAACAAAAACAGAGAAAGTGCAAACTATTCAAATAATTTAAGGGCTTCAATAAAACCCTAAACTCCACACACAGAGTAGATTAGAAACAGCAGTGCTTGGCGTAGATTTTTTGACACCTTTACAGGCCTCCCCTTTTCACAGTAAATAACACTTGACGACCCTGGACCAATTCAGAGAATAAAATCACAGCAATGAGAACGCAGAAATATCGATGCAAATATTCTGGTGAAGTTTCCAATGTTTTTGGGCTTGATGTGGGTTCCTCAGCCGACTGAGGGAGAGATACACAGAGAGCAGTGGGAAGACAAAATGGTTCCTAGAACAAAACCATGACAGCGATATTAGGGGGCGAAGGCAAATACAGTCAAAGTAATCTTCACTTATTTCTCTCGCTCTTTATCGCTACGCAAACTCCTACACACTCTCAGAGGCTGCGTGATCTAAGTGAGCGCTGCAGTCAGACTGAGAGTGAACACGAGTAACAAATTCAGAGAATTATGTCTCTCACTCTCGTGTTTCCAATTGAATAATTTCCAAAATGTACAAAAATTGTCATTTTGAGAACGAGAAAACCCATCGAATATCAAAAGGCTCTCTAAGAATTACATCCTCACAAATACAAGGAAATATCAACGGTGGAAAACAAATTATGCACGTTCACGTTGACAACACACGAGTAGTAAAAGGACATTGTGGCCAAACAAGTACATGCAAACGATTACTGTCAACGCAAACACACACACGCGCACACACACACCCAGACAAACTTGCATGCGTGCACATCCATACACACAAACAATATAAAACCACACACCCGGACCTCCAGAGAGTCTCAATAGAGGCATAAACAGACAGTGTGTCCGTTATACCACTCTTCCCACCACGCGCGCCTGGAGGTATACGGTAGAAGCCAGAGGAACCCAAACGCCTCTCCCCCACAGCGAGTGCTCAGGTCTGGGTGTGGTTTTTCCACGGGGGCCTGAGACCTGGGCCCTGTGGTCAACCCTTAACTTCCTCCACATGCGGAGTTATGCGCGTTACCGTGGCAACCCTCACCTGCACTGCACCTGGCGCCTTGGCTCAGTCGCCCGGACGATAACGCGCTGTAACCGTTGTCTGTCGAGCACCCGGGAGACAGCACGACGCGCGGCCATTTATGTAACCGTGTCCTCACCACCCGGGGAAAGACACAGACAGACGCGCACACAACTGGATAATAACTGTCATTCTAATTAGAGCACTAAAAAGCCCTCACAGGCAAATCTGTTCTAAACGACGGGCCTGTCACAGAAATGCTCCAGTCAAAGGTCAGCTTCACGAACGTTACCGAACACCCAGCAGTTCACGTGCGCTACTCGGTTTTTGATTTGTACCCGAGCAAAGACTCTTTCATGTCAAGTTTCCACATTACCTAGGTTATGCAATTCACAATACCGCAATGCATGCGCCCAACTGCACTCCAACCCAGCCTCCTATGCCAGTCAGTCACCCCTCTGGCTCCGCCAACGGGTCTGTTCAAACCGCAACCACATTTGTCTCATGCCGCCACGGCAGACCCGAGTGGGCACCATAAAAGAATAACCTCTCCTCATTCTACCACAATTATAAAAAAGATAGCATCTGTATTATTCTGTGAAAGTGGAAATGAGCGGAGGGAAGGAGAGACGGGCCGGGGGCGCGGACTGAGCGGCGTCTCAGAGGGGACCGGAGAAAGGCTGCAGCCCTGAAACAAAGTGAAAGGGACGGACAGAAACCCAGGGTTTGAATTAATTGAAGGGAGAGAAGAGAGGAGATGCTGAGAGGCTGATAAGGAGAACGCTCGCGATCTGCTCTACATATCCTTCCGCTCGGCTCGTTTCACTAGTCTCGGTGAGATGTTGATATCCTCGGCCTCCATCAGGTGACGGTATAAAGCTTTAACCAGAGAAGGGCACTATCCTGTTGAGAAAGTAAATTGACGGTTTTCCCCCTTTTAGAGGTCACACTACACGGCAGGCAGACAGACAGACAGACCGACAGGCAGACAGGTAGACAGGCAGACAGGCAGACAGGCAGACAGACACAGACCGACAGGCAGACAGGCAGACAGGGAGACAGACACAGGCAGGCAGGCAGGCAGACACAGACAGACACACGGACAGACAGGCAGGCAGACAGACACAGGCAGACAAACAGGCCAGACCTCCACACTATACTGCAGGCAGGACATCTGCTCTTGATATCCGCCCCTGTGTGTTCCACAAAGTGGACTTTCCCTCTCCGAAGTCTGACTGTTGAACCTGGTCATCACATGCCGGGGACAATTCCACCTCCAAACGGGCCTCGAAAAGGGCCTCGTTTATCCAACCGTGCCAGTCAAGGGTCTGGGAGCGAGAACTTTGAAAAGCATTTCTAGTCTGGTTCTGGAACTTGACACATCTATATCTAAACTTTCTTTATAAAATCACTAAGAAACTGGAAACAAAATGAGATGTAACAAATAGAATAAGACAAAACAAAACAGAAAACGGAGTTTGACACAGTTAAAAAAGTATAACAACACCAAATAAAGACAGGTTCGTTACTCTTTGCTGACAGAAACGTTTGAAAGACTTTGTTAGTCTGGCAGTTTTTTATCAAAAGGTAAACTAGCCTGAATAATAAAACACCCAAAACTGACTCTGCATAACTTTCAAGTGTCCTTGTAGCTATAATATATATATATATATATATATATATATATACACACCGATCATTCTGCTCGCATGATTTGCAATTTTAGCATGTACTGAGACGCCTCCTATTTTTTCTTTAATAACACTGCAATCTTAACCCACTCGTCAACCTCGTCACATTTCGTTCCACGGTCAGCATACATAAAAAGGAATCAAACATTTAAATCCATCCAATATGATTTATAACCGGTAAAATTGTAGATATGAAATTGGCTGTGGAATATCTGAGGGAGATGTCATTAGTTATTTGTGAAAGCCGAGTCTGATACAGTGGCAGACAGAGACGGCTCCCACCTAAACACACCTATGAAACGGCCCCAATAAAACACCTAGAGCAGTGATTGGGATCTCACTCATATTCTCTCGTCAGTAAGATGAATGCTTTCTGAGAGGAGGGATGAGAGAGGAGACAGAGTTTTAATAAATCCTGCTTCCATCACGCTTCCTCCCGCAGACACGCCGCCGCTCCTTCCTGCGGGCCCCGCTTGACATCTGCATTTATTTAAAGACAGTTTGATAAATTAATTTGGTTTTATCGGTCAGGAATACATTCAGAGACGAATTGATTTTGACTGAAAGCGGGGGGGAATGGTACCGGCGTACGAAAGAGAAAGAGAGTATTGCGTTTTATTTATCATATTTTTTCTTGAAACGGGAGCGGTGGGAAGGCACGTCTTAGCTCTTCGTGCTTGAATAACAGCATTAGCTGGGCTGTGAGTGTCATGGGGTTAACGCCGTTGATGATTTTATTCAACTTCAATGTAAACAATGGGGTGGGTTTGGGAGAATGCCTGGGTCAGGTTAGGGCCACTTACATTTGAAAAATTTTAATATATAATATATATATATGTATACATAAGACTTGTGTATTGTCTCCAAGAAAAATGAAAGAGTATTGTGCAATTAAATATGCCTGAGGTTATGCAACAGAATAAAAGCACAAGAGCCTTTCGCAGTAAACGGCTGACCACTTTCGTGCGGCTCAATTCTGAGAACGTACTTGGCGCTGGAACTACGTGTTCACACGGGTTCCGTAACGCAACAGGGGAACAGCGTTTCGATAAGACCAAATTCTACAGCCGGAAGGACAGATCAGATAGCAGGCCGCTGGCTTTACGCACATGTACTCTAATGGCACGCATTTGCATTCAGACGCTCTGGGCACAAATACGGTTTAATAGTCGGACACGCGACGGGCTTTCAACTTATCTGGCGAACGGTTGCAACGTGTCGCCTGGCGACCGGCCGGTATTAATGCCCTTCTGCGGACGGTGTGTATATACGAATGCACGATATCGAGAGTTTCTTCAAATCTAAAATCCCTTCGCACAAATTAGTTCAAAATGGACTCACACTAAGTGTGAGATCACTGATAAGGCCGCCTTCATTTGGGTTAACTGTTTGTGCGCGATGGGACACGTGGAGGCTTCTTATCGTTCATACGACGACGCATTATCTGAGTCTGTCATCGCTTACATGCTGCATGAGGAAAAAAGAGAAAAAGACAGAAAGGGTGATAAAAATCACACACACACACACACACACACCACATGCATGTGCAACTGTCCGAGATCTCGCCCATGTTTGCAAATGTGAAACACAGGCCTGACAACCAAAGATAGAACATTTGGTTGTTTCTGAAAACACACTAGAAGGCTTTTATTATATCACTGTAACTGTTGAGCACGAAAGACCTGTTTTGCAGAGCCACTCCCGGAGCCTATTTCTTCTGAAAACCCCAATTAATCAAACTTGACAAATTAAACAAAGATTTATTAGTGATTTACTTGACCTAGTTCTATTATTTTGAATTATATAATGTTTTTGGAAGTTTTTTTTAAGAGAATCGTGTGTGGAATTCAAACATACAGGGAAGGAGGAAACTATTTGATCTCCTTTTGAACATTTGCCCACAGACAAAGACATTAACAGTCTATAATTTGAATGGTGGTTTTCTATTTGAACAGTGAGCGACAGAATAACAACCAAAAAGTCCAGAGTAACGCATGTTAAATACGTTATAAATTGATTTTGCATTATACTGAAATAAGTATTTGACCCGTTTTCAAAATCAGAGAGGCCAGACGTTTTCTGTAGTTGGCCACCAGGTTTGCTCACATCTCAGGAGGGATTTTGTACCACTCCTCTTTACAGTTCCACTCCATGTCATTAAGGCATCAAGCTGACGTTTGGCAACTCAAACGTTCAGCTCCTTCCACAGGTTTTCTATGGGATAAAGGTCTGGAGACTGGCTAAGCCACTCCAGTACCTTAAAGTCTTTCTTCTCGAGCCACTCTTTTGTTGCCTTGGTCGTGTGTTTTGGGTCATTGTCATGCTGGAATACCCATCCATGACCCATTTTCAATGCCCTGACTGTGGAAGGAGGTTCTCACACGACATTTGACAGAACATGGCCCCATCCATCGTCCCTTTGATGCGGTAAAGTTGTCCTCTCCCCTTAGCAGAAAAACACCCCCAAAGCGTAATGTTTCCACCTTCATGTTTTGACGGTGGGGATGGTGTTCTTGGGGTCATAGGCAGCATTCTTCCTCCTCTAAACACGGCAAGTTGAGTTGATGCCAAATAGCTCGATTTTGGTCACATCTGACCACAACACTTTCACCCAGTTCTCCTTTGAATCATTCAGATGTTCATTGGCAAACTTCAGACGGGCCTGTACATGTGCTTTCTAGAGCAGGGGGACCTTGCGGGTGCTGCAGGATTTCAGTCCTTCCCAGTGTAGTGTGTTACCAATTGTTTTCTTGGTGACTATGGTTCCAGCTGCCTTGAAGTCATTGACGGGATCCTCCATTGTAGTTCATGATTGAAACACGAGGTGAAATCTTGCATGGAGCCCCAGACCGAGGGAGATTGACAGTTTGTGTTTCTTCCATTTGCGAATAATCGCACCAACTGTTGTCACCACCTCACTAAGCTGCTTGGCGATGGTCTTGTAGCCCATTCCATCCTTGTGTAGGTCTACAGTCTTGTCCCTGACATCCTCGGACAGCTCTTTGGTCTTGCCCATGGTGGAGAGTTCGGAATCTGATGATAGATCGCTTCTGTGGACAGGTGCCGTTTATACAGGTAACAAGCTGAGATTAGGGGCAGTCCCTTAAAACAAAATACATTTTTTTTGTTATTCTGTCTTTCAGCTGTATAAACCGACCAATAAAATTATAGAACGATCATGTCTTTGTCAGTCCGCACGCGTACACAATCAGCAGATGATTAAAACATGTCTACCTTCACTGTACATCACAGCGGCCAATAGTGTTCTGCATTGCAGATTGGTTCACTTTCAAAAGAGCACGTCCACCCCGGCCGATTCAGACAACGTGTGACAGAAAACGATGTTCATCCCTACTGGTTTTAATACGATCTGAATCCCTTTAGATGCAAGCCATAACCTTAATCTCAATGCTTTTAACCTTGCCATTCTCCTCCTCTCCATCTCATTCTCTCTCTCTTTCCTCTCTCCCTCCTTCCTCTCACTCCCCTCTCTGATGAGTCTTTATCTTGCGGCCCACCTTTCCACAGCGCCGCCTTCCCAATCGCGAGTATCGCCCGTAATTATCTGTCTGTATTCCCCCTCCTCGACCTATCGGACGCGTTCATCTCGGCCCTGGAATTATACGCGACTCGGCCGGGCGCGAGAGCTCCCACGAGAGAGCAACAGAGGAAGAGGAGGACGACGAAGGGGAACGACGAGAGAAAGGGAAAAAAGCGGCGAGCGGGCCCGCGTCGGTCGAAGACAAATCTGCCGTGTCAGAGTTTGCAGATTGCCGAGGCCTGGCTGGGAAGACCCGCATCTCTAGAAGCAGGACCCTGCATGCACCTTTAGATGGAATTACTGTGTATTGCAGTCTCTATCTGCCATCCACACTGTATCCGTCGCCTCGTTTCATACGTCTCCCCGCGGCCGAACGCGTAGCACGGCCGCGGTCCCGCGCAAAGTCAAAGTCGCGACCTTCCTCTCTGGCGCCGTCACACGCGGCCCATTGTGCCAATAAGAAAAGCAATTCATAACTTATCCCTCCATCTCAATGTCAAGTCTTTTTCGGAGGTGTACTATTATGTCTGTTTCTCAGACACCCGGCGTTAATTAACTTGGCGCATCGTCGTCTGCTTGCCGTCCCTACATTCACCACCCCGCGCATTCGTTCAGGAACGAATAATAGCGGACTGGGAGGCGCACACGCACACGCGCACACACGCACGCACGCAAACACACACGCGTGCACACGCACGGCACACAACCCATTTCCTCTCCAAGTTGTGAGAGCAACAGAATGTGCTGCGGGAAGAGGGATGTTGGGAAAGAGGAAGAAAAGAAGGATATGAAAGGTTTTAATGAAGACGACGTGTGAATGTGGATTCAATGGGGAGGTCAGATAAGGCATTAAGCGGGAGGGAGGGTGACGTCGTCTCGTCGGGCTGCCTCTTTAGGAGGAGACGAACGGAGGAGCGCCAGACGAATAGAGGAGCGTCAGACTAGAACGCCGATCCCCACCTTTCATCACGGAGCGGGAACACTCGTCTGATACGAGGGGGACCATTTACCTGGAGCCTTTATGGCATTCATATTTAAATTCCTTGTCAAAAGTCAAAGACAACAGACGTATCCCTGTTTAAAACGTCACATTTCATAAAGCATGTTGAACATTACAGTTCTCAGTAATCATATTTTCTCGTTCAATTTGCATCTCTCGCGTTACGGCTCGATTTTTCGTACGTTTACTGTCGACGTTTGAACTCTTTTTGTTCGTTCACGTTGTCCAGTGTTGGTCGTGAAGTCATTTTCGGATAGTTACTTAAGCAAATATTGTCTTATAGATCTAAGAATCGGATTGGTCGGTTCAAGGTTAGAGGTCAAGTAGGTTATCCCCTCAATCCTCGATACTCTTTGAAGAAAGAGTTGACCTTCGCTATTCAAAACAAGAACTAGCTCTGAAAATCCGGCAGCAGAACCTCAAAGAGATAATTCCACAAAATATGCATATTCATTACCTGTGGCTATGTTTATCCTTGGATGTCAAGCACGATGTGGATCTATTCCTCTTGCTCAAATTTCCATATTTGTTTTAATTAAAAAACCCAGCCGAATATAGTTGTAGGTGATGGCTATTATGAATATCCTTCCAAAATCCTCATGTATAAAATTAGTGTCTCTGTTTATGAAGTCTTTTCTTTCTCGTCTTTTTTGAACCCGCGAGTAATAAATTATACACACTCGTGCAGCTAGACTGAGAAGCCATATCTTTTTAATTTTCTAAACGTATTGCATTGCTCTGAACGCGGATTCAAAACACTAATTCATTTGTATTTGATCATTTGCCCTATTTCACGCAGTGACATAAGTGCAATTTTTTCTTTTAAACTTTGCACTGTACGCGCAAGTTTAATTAAGAGAAAACTCCAAATATTATCAACATGGTGAATTGTAGGGCTATTAAAAATATATACGTTTTAACATGACTGTGGGGGTCTTTATCTTCCACACCCTCCACTTCCCTCTCTGTCTTGCCTTCTTTCTCCCAACAACTTCAAGAATGGCAGACTGGAAAACTGGCAAGGAACGATTGCTTGGGGAAGTATACATTTCCAGTTAATTTTTCATTGACCTGGAAAAGGGATTGTGAAAGACCATGGAGAAGTTAAACCGTAATGAAAAATAGCTAATGCACCTTCATCCGCCAGTGTAACTGAACGCCTTTCTCTGCTGTCTCAACTGTCTCCCTGCTCCGAGCCACCAGGCTGCTTTCACAGTCCTACATTAGGACCCCTTTTGAACTAAATTGCTCTTAAATCACGATTGACAGACGGTTCCCTTTTCGGTCACCCTGTGTGCAGTGCGTTTTACGCATGTTTGTAGAAACAAATACAATCCCTCTTGTTAAGCCCCATGCTGGTGTACAGCAGCTGAGAGACCCGCCTTCCGTGTCCTAAATACCCAGCGTACACTTGCGTTCACAACTCCAGATGCCAGCATTATCTGCTCGAAGCGAAGACCGCGTTTTCTCGCTTTTCTTCTTGTCGCACCTTGCTTCCGGCAATTTAAGCGTCCCTGTCGGTCACATCCCTTCAGGAAGTTGTTGTTGCTATGGAGTTACTTCCCTTGGTCCGCATTTGGAGTTTCCCCTCTGTAGCACCAGAGTGACCGAACCAAAGGGGTAAGGCTATAACCATTGTTCACTGAAAGGGAACATGGCGCCACAGCTTTTAGGCCACACGGTACGATGTCGTTTGTTTTTACGGATACGCGCCTCGCTTTCTCCCTCAGGGAACAAAGGTTCGAGTTATAACACATGGTTTGGCATAGTCCTGTTCTGTGGTAAATCGATAATTCAAGTTTGAATTAAGTTTGAAATTACTCCAACACTCGCTCGACCATCAATGGTGAGTAATTTAATTGAACTAAAATAACTTTATTCAGAACTTTAACGCCTAGCTGTGTATGACCTTTCTGTCGGGCCTTCGTGTTGTGTTTTAGTAGAGCACAGTGGAAACCCGGGTAGACAGTTGTGCAGGTTGTGTCTGTGTTCCTCGTGGCTAAACCAGGGCAGACACGAGAGGCCCGTCTACTTTAGCGAGCCTACGAGCTTGTATCACAGCAAAAATCTCACCTGTATCCTGCCTTTAGCCGCTAACACCAAACTACCGTAACACAGAAAGGAGACAGTAGAAAAGTCTGCATACGCCATACTATCTGGCCACAAGACAAAACATGTTCACATTTGCTCGTTCCGGACTGCCATTGTTTCCTGGACAAGCAGCAGTTTAGCCAAAGATATCAGCTGCGCCCGAAATGCATACAGAGGGCCTCTGTCCTACTTTGTAAAACCGAGCATTTTGTTTCAGTGAAATTATCCTGAATCTAAATGGCTGGTAATGAATACACAGTATATCTCTGTTCAGACCAACCTCAGGTCACACTTATTGGAGAAACCCAAGTAGGCCTCAGTAGATAATACAATACAGTATCAAACTTCTACCCCCCCCCCCACCCACCCAATCTGTCTTATGGGAAACAAAGAGATCACTGGGAGAACCGGCATCACTAAGACATAATTATTGTCAAACAGAAATCAGACTATGAATCGAATAGAGTTGCTGTTCAACGAGTGGCTCGTCTCCATTTCCTCAGGAAGCACTGATCTGCACTGACAGGAGCAGCTAGCCAGTTAGTTCCCATTTGGTCACTATCCCGAGGACCGGCACCACTTCAGCGGACCATCTTGTCCATCCATCAGCAGGACAAAGAGATGAAGGGATTTTGGTTGGGCCACAAGCCCAGGAAATCATTTAACAGGACAATCGGAGTTCGGGAGTCTGATCCCAGCACAGTCATTAGGGAAACCCGACCCGGGTCCCGGCCCATAGCGTTTCGTGTGTCTCTCATAGCCCGTTTTAGTTTCGGACACACTACAAATTGAGTGTCATCCCGAAGAACCCTAATCAGCCATTTTGGACATGAGTGGAGGAGGGCAGATCGCAGCAGCAGGGCGAGTGCGGGTTGGCTGGTTGAGGGACGTCCCCGCCGACATGGGGGCCAATCAGGTGACAGCGTGGTCGGACCTGAAGGGGGCGGGCCTCCGGTTTACAGGAGGCGATGGAGAGTGACAGATAAAAAATGAATTAGCCTGACTGATTGAATGTGAGGCCCTAATTCTTCTATCCAACTCTCTCCCTTCACGCTCCCTTCAACCCCCACCCCCCCACCCCCCCACGACCTCCAACTCAACACCTTCTCTCTCCACTCTCTCGTTCTTCTCCCTTTCTTATTCCGGTTTCGATCCTCGCCTCACGGGTCTTTTGTGCGGCGAATTGGTTTTCACATGTTATTTCTTTCTGCCGCTTTCAGTCTTTCTTTATGAGTGCGCGATTAAAATCGCCCGGATCGCTTAGCAATGATGCCTTTTGTCTTCCCCAACCCAACTCGTGCTCCCAGTCAGAGGGCTTACAGCACTACATCTAAGAGTGATCATATAATAGGATTCCCACACGTTCCCAACTGGGAATACGGGTCCCCATATTTAGAGGCTTAAATACATGCATATGTATAAATTAAAGAACGAGAGCACTGTTCGGAGAGCTTTAAAATAAAACCAATGTATTTAACTTTTGAGGAAGTAAATACCGTTGGAGGGAGTTCTGGCATTAGGACGGATATGTAATAGAAATGGGTATTCATAACAGGAATACGGTGGGATCTGCTTTACCTTGACTCCAAGACAATAGAGATCTGAACACTTTCACTGATTCTCAACGTTCAACTATTATGAGTGAATTATTTGACAGAGCAAGATGGTTTAACTTGAGTTAGAATGTGAATGCCTGTAATGTGTCAAAGATGCTTATCAAATATTCAACTACAAACACAAGTACAAAAGTTAGATATATCTGGTGCACACACACACACACACAAGCAGTGTTTGTGTGTGTGTATGTGTATGTGTGTGTCTGCGCAGCACGGAGATGTTTCTAACATGTAGAGCGCGGAGGTGTTTCTAACGTGTAGAGCGCGGAGATGTTTCTAACATGTAGAGCGCGGAGATGTTTCTAACATGTAGAGCGCGGAGGTGTTTCTAACGTGTAGAGCGCGGAGATGTTTCTAACATGTAGAGCGTGGAGATGTTTCTAACATGTAGAGCGCGGAGATGTTTCTAACATGTAGAGCGCGGAGATGTTTCTAACATGTAGAGCGTGGAGATGTTTCTAACATGTAGAGCGTGGAGATGTTTCTAACATGTAGAGCGCGGAGATGTTTCTAACATGTAGAGCGTGGAGATGTTTCTAACATGTAGAGCGTGGAGATGTTTCTAACATGTAGAGCGTGGAGATGTTTCTAACATGTAGAGCGCGGAGATGTTTCTAACATGTAGAGCGTGGAGATGTTTCTAACATGTAGAGCGTGGAGATGTTTCTAACATGAATCACAAACAATAACACGGTTTAAAACATCTCAAAAACATCTGGTACACAGTTTATTGTTGCACAAGCGATGGCAGACCAGAGATACTACCAAGATTATTAAGAAATGACCCCCTCCTTACCTCCATCTCCGCTTTTGCCTGGTTAAAACTATGGCCAAAAGATATGTTAACTTATCCTAAGAAAATACACCTCAGAAATATATTATAGTCCAAAGATCAGCTCGATTGGGGTCGAGGTCTGTGGACCGACAGGACATTCTCTGTACTCTGAACTGATCTGAGACAATACATCCTTTGTGACAGGACGCATTATTCTGTTGGAAGTATCCATGACGGATGCCTCGGGTCAGCGAAAATGTCCCAACATGCAGCGGGGGTTCAAACGTTTCTCAAATGGTATCAAGGGACCTTAAATGTGCCTGGCACACTGTCCCCCACACGTTCCCCCACACGGTCGTCCACACGTTCCCCCACACCGTCGTCCACACGGTCGTCCCCCACACGGTCATCCCCCACACGGTCGTCCCCCACACGGTCGTCCCCCACACGGTCGCCCCCGCACGGTCGTCCCCCGCACAGTCGCCCCCACACGGTCGTCCCCACAAGGTCGTCCCCACACAGTCGTCCCCCAACACGGTCATCCCCACACGGTCGTCCCCCAACACGGTCGTCCCCCAACACGGTCGTCCCCCAACACGGTCGTCCCCCACATGGTCGTCCCCCACACGGTCCCCCCCCCACAATAATGACAATCCAAACATTTATGACTCTAGAACTGTAACGCATGACATATAGAAAGTACATCCACCTTGTACACTAACGCCCAATGTGGACAGGAACAGAAACAACCAATGAACACACAGGTCTAAGGTGACAACAGGGACAAGAAAAACAGGAACCAGCTCGACATGCCAACGGCAAAGACCATGATTAATTAGCTGCTGTAATGAAAACTCATACAGTACTCAGGGCACCTTACAATTAGCATTGGCCTAACGAGTGGAATCGCCAGTGCTCATCCATGGTCCTTATGCAGTCACAGACCGAGAGACAAAGAAAGATGGAGAGGGAATAAGATCAAACATTCCCGCTTGTGACCGGGTTTGAACTTACAGAAATTCTCTTTTTTATTCGCTTTACGATTTTACACAGATTCATTCAAAATGAATCAGTCTGGTTCGATTCAAGTGAAAACCAGTTTTATTTTGTTTATATGGATTGCTAAAAGCAAGCACTGCTGCGAGGTGGTTGTTGGTTATATCAGCCCGGTCATTACAGCGCATTTAGCGCAGGACCACAGAACGACCAAGAAATCCTTTGGAACACGATCAGGACATATCATAGAGTAAAACAATATGTCCTCTCACTGACAACGTGTTCTAACATACAGAGAGACGGACATAGGTATCTGTAAAATGCTATTAAAACACTATTTGGTAAATTGGAGGGAAAATTGTGTGAAAGGATAAACAGTTGTGTAGTAACGCAGTCATTATTGTGCACATGAAAGCTTCGCCATATCTTTAAATACGGACTGTTATTTCGCGCGCGTGTGTGTGTGTCTGTGTGTCTTTTTCCGGGAATGGCGAGACGCACGCTGAGAGGAAAAATCCAGGGTATTAATTACAAACTGATTAGCCGTTGCTTTGTGGAAGGCTGTATCATTTAATTGAAGGGAAAATAATGATCACAATTCCAGTAACTTCTAATTAGAAAAACAACTCAAATCTGATCCTGTCTCCGTGATGCATGGGGAGACACACACTCAGTCAGACTGTGAAATAAATGTGCTGGCCAATTTCACTTAATTTTCACTATGCGTGCATGTTCGTGTGCGCATGTGTGTGTGCTTTTTGTGTGTGCGTGGGTCTGTGTGTGTGTGTGTGTGAGATTCACAGACCCCCGACCCATTGACTCGTCTGCTGAGGATTATATCGGTAGATATTACTTGAGAATCAATGGCACGCTTTCTCAATAGAGACACAGACACTGATCAGATAAACCCTGGGATGTATACCAGCTGTTTCCCCGTGTTTACACTATCTGACGCCGCTCAAACAAACAGCACAAATAAGAAACAACACAGCAAGATGCCATCTCTACTTCCCTGCCTGTCAAACAGTGGAAGCTTGGAACGGAACCAGGAATCCCCCACCCCCTCCAAAAAAAATGACACGTGGACACACAACAGAAACACACACACACTTGTTCTTTGCAGAGACGACCTTTATACAATTTTTACGTACAGTTTACAAAAACTGGACAGGATGATGTCTCCAAATTAATCATTCTATTTCGCTAAACTAAATTGAGTCTAAAGAAAAAAAAAATGCAGGACGGCCCAGACATCAGTGTTACCCAGTCTGACACTACCTCAGGTACACCTGAAGCTTAGCGCTTCTTAGGGCAATAAGAGTGATTTGATGACATCATCAATGTCTTTATCGATGAAGATGAATAGCGCCGAAATGACAGGGTGTTTTTTCCCTCTGTCAGTACAGAACGTAAAGGATGGTGGATCTAGTTTGGCAAGGGGTTCATTAGCACTGATTTATCACTCTGTCTAGACGCTGTTTTCGTCTGTCTCTCTACAGGCAGATGCACAGTGACCTGTGTCTGCGTGTCTGCGCACATGCGTGAGTGTGTGTGTGTGTGAGCGTGTGTGTGTGTGTGCGCGTGCGGGCATATTGACGCTGTTCTTAATTGTCTTCAGTTTGGCTGTCAAAATGAACATTGTGTCACGGTCAGAGTGTGGGTGGTGATTTAGCTTCTTAATAAGCAGTAGCATTACAAGCCATTAGTCTCAACAGTGTAACAATATGGCTCAGACTGTGTGGACACACGGTAGCCTGTTAAAGGCTCGGTCGCACCTTTAAGGGAGAGAGACCGCTTGGCCATCGTGGACAAATGGACAGATCCAGGGATAGAGACCGCTTGGCCATCGTGGACAAATTGACAGATCCAGGGATAGAGACCGCTTGGCCATCGTTGACAAATGGACAGATCCAGGGAGAGAGATCGCTTGGCCATCGTGGACAAATGGACAGATCCAGGGAGAGAGACCGCTTGGCCATCGGAGACAAATGGACAGATCCAGGGATAGAGACCGCTTGGCCATCGTGGACAAATGGACAGATCCAGGAAGAGAGACCGCTTGGCCATCGTGGACAGATGGACAGATCCAGGGAGAGAGACCGCTTGGCCATCGTGGACAAATTGACAGATCCAGGGAGAGAGACCGCTTGGCCATCGTGGACAAATTGACAGATCCAGGGAGAGAGACTGAGTGGTAATCTGTGCTGGTGTGCCGAAAACAAACCGTGTTGCCACACACAAGGTCCAGCTTCCAAAAAACATAAAACGCTAGAGAATTGTCCTCGTGTTGGATGGGATGGGAAAAAACAACACACATGATACACATGGAACACACAGTACACACACACACACATACACACACACACACTAAACACACAATGCCTTCACATACACAAACAAAACAACAGCCGTATACGGCAATATAGCGCCAAAGGTACATGAACAAGCAATGAGCAATGAGCTGGGAGGCTGCGCCAGGTGGCAGGGGAACATCTCGGCTCGAAGAGAGAAGAGGAGAGGAGAGGGTCTTGGCTGGCCTTGAAAGCAGAAGTGACGGGCTGCAGCCGGCTGCAGTGACCAGGGCCAGGTTTGGATCCAGGCAGGGCCAGGTTTGGATCCAGGCAGGGCCGGGTTTGTATGCAGGCAGGGCCAGGTTTGGATCCAGGCAGGGCCGGTTTTGGATCCAGGCAGGGCCAGGTTTGGATCCAGGCAAGTGAGGCAGGGGAACCCTTGAGGGGTTTCCTGGGCCGGCATGCAGAGGGATGGAGAAACTATGGCAGAACAGCTGCAGGGCTGTGGTCAGCCCTTCTGTAACAGAGAATAATGGTCCACTGCTTATACCTGGACCTTTGTCTCTCACACCCAGACTGGGGACCAATGCCCGGGTCTGGGCTGTGTTGTGTTTAGCACTGGGGACCAATGCCCGGGTCTGGGCTGTGTTGTGTTTAGCACTGGGGACCAATGCCCGGGTCTGGGCTGTGTTGTGTTTAGCACTGGGGACCAATGACCGGGTCTGGACTGTGTTTAGTACTGAGGACCAATGCCCGGGTCTGGGCTGTGTTGTGTTTAGCACTGGGGACCAATGCCCGGGTCTGGGCTGTGTTGTGTTTAGCACTGGGGACCAATGCCCGGGTCTGGACTGTGTTTAGCACTGCGGACCAATGACCGGGTCTGGACTGTGTTTAGTACTGAGGACCAATGCCCGGGTCTGGGCTGTGTTGTGTTTAGCACTGGGGACCAATGCCCGGGTCTGGGCTGTGTTGTGTTTAGCACTGGGGACCAATGCCCGGGTCTGGACTGTGTTTAGCACTGCGGACCAATGACCGGGTCTGGACTGTGTTTAGTACTGAGGACCAATGCCCGGGTCTGGGCTGTGTTGTGTTTAGCACTGGGGACCAATGCCCGGGTCTGGGCTGTGTTGTGTTTAGCACTGGGGACCAATGCCCGGGTCTGGACTGTGTTTAGCACTGCGGACCAATGACCGGGTCTGGACTGTGTTTAGTACTGAGGACCAATGCCCGGGTCTGGGCTGTGTTGTGTTTAGCACTGGGGACCAATGCCCGGGTCTGGGCTGTGTTGTGTTTAGCACTGGGGACCAATGCACGGGTCTGGACTGTGTTTAGCACTGCGGACCAATGACCGGGTCTGGACTGTGTTTAGTACTGAGGACCAATGCCCGGGTCTGGGCTGTGTTGTGTTTAGCACTGAGGACCAATGCAACAGCCAGCTGGCAAAAAGTCATGTGATAACAGACATGTGACAGATTGACGACAACAGACTGACGACAACAGACTGACGACAACAGACATTAGAGGCCATCTCTATGTTAACAAGTGTGTAAAGCTAAAATGGATTAAGGACAATTGTGTCTCCATTAGTCGGAGGTTCTGGCAGTTTTTATGAACACTCATGTTTTTGCAGGAAAAGTTGTTTTATATTCAGAATTATTTTGGTCAAATGCCTTCATGAATTCCTGATGAATCGAACGCTAACCCTTCCGGAGAAATGTTGCTTGTTTCGATAGCTTCGACACTGTATCAGAGACATGTCTAGGACTGGTTTCGTTGTCCTCCATCAGGTTAGAAAGGTAGGCTAATCCATCAGCACTAAGGGTGTTTCGATATTGCTCGCTGCACTTTAACCCGACAAGTTGATGACTTCCTATTTGCCGGTAAGCCACGCTCTCTTCCCACCTCTATTTCCCACTTTCTCTTTGCCCATTTCTCGCCGCCTCACAACAAACAAGTTCGGCCTCGCCCGTTTGGAAACTATCTTTAAGATAATCGAGAGGAGGGACTGGAAAAGAGAGAGAGAAAAGAGCAAGCAACCAAGACAGAGAAAAAAGGAAGAGAAAAATCCAGTGAATGACAGAGGTGAATTAAAGCGGGGTGCTGGTGAGGTATTTTGTCTGTCTGGAGACTGGGGGGTGGGGGGTGGAGATGGGGTGCGCACACACACACACACACACACACACACGCGTAAGACGAACCAGGATGCGTGTAAACTGAGACGGAGGCTATTGGGGTCATTTTCACATGGAGTCTGGCTGGACTCCAAGCCTCAGCAGGGGTAAAGAGGGACTCGTGGAGAAGAGAGGGTGGAGAGGGGGAGGGAGTGAGAGGGGGAGGGGGCATAGCAGAGAGCCTCCTAATGGCCCGGCCTTTCACTGGGCCACACCGCACTGAGCCGTAATTGAAGGTAATTGTTGGGAAGAGCCTTCGCTCCGCCAAGCCACACAGCTCGGCCACTGTTTCCCCGTCCTGAGACGGACAGGTTGGGATGAGAGAGGGGAGCGGGGTGAGGGAGAGGGGGGATTGGGGGATTACGTTACCCGCTCCAACCCCCCACCGTCGCTTACTGTCCAACACGCCATTTGTCCGGTAGCACAATCGCTGTATTTGTGTGCCACTAAAGGGACCAGGGAGGACGCTTCTACGTGGGCAGGCTCAGGTGACAGACAGACGGAGGGGGAGACAGACAGGGAGACGGGAAGACGGACGGTGAGACAGGAAGACGAACGGTGAGACAGGAAGACGAACGGTGAGACAGGAAGACGGACGGTGAGACAGGAAGACGGACGGACGGCCGGTGAGACAGGAAGACGGACGGTGAGACAGGGAGTTGGACGGGAAGACGGACGGGAAGACGGACCGGGAGCCAGGAGGGAGTTAATAACCAAAATGTGTTCCAAAACCAAAACACGTCGCCTCTTGGTCGATCTCAATCTCTAATACAAATTGTCACATTCAGCGGATAAATACAATCGAAACGGCGGATTGCAATATTGACAGAGAACCCAGGGATCCTCCAGGTGCTTCAAAAACTTCCATGAAAGTGCATTTAGTGTGCAAACTGGGTAAAATGCATGTGCGTATGAGTGCACGCCCGAGTGTGTGTGTGTCTGGGTCTGGGTGTGCGTCGCATGCAAAAGGGGGAGAAATCAACTTCCTTCCTCACTTTGCCTAGTCTCTTCGGTTGGCTGGGTTTAGCTGGGCGAGCGCAGTAGAGCAGGAAATCCAGATTCCCAGCCTATCAGTGAAATAGCACATATTGCTCCCTCGGTCTAAGACGCTCTAATCACCTCACTGCCGAGCGCCAACTCTCCACCATCTTTACCGGGCCACAGATTGAGTCCCGGGCCCGAATCGCAGCTCTTTTTATGCGCAATAAAATGATTTCGGTGTTGGCTTTTCCTCCCCTAAACCCGCCGGAGCTAATGTAAGGTAATGTAAAATAAATATAAACCTGTGCACGTAAGCACCGAAACCGGATTGGATTCTCCAGATGAACGAGACGGAATCAAATAAAATCTAAACAAGAACGAGTGTAAACGGGGTAAAAAAAATCAAACCAATTATCTACGCAAACTGCTGTTCTCAGCCGGATGGAAAATGGAAAGAGTGGAGTGTATAAAGTCTGAAAAGCACGGAGAAAAATGGACTGCTTTCGTCAGTGGTATTAGAGACAAAAAAAGCCCAATCATTTTCATCTCCTTCACTAGTCATTTCCTCTTTTTCCTAAATAACTTCTCCTATAACTGTCCTATATTTTATCAGAATGTTTAGCCTAATTACTCGGTATCTCAGATCTGGGGTCCCCAGTTACTCCGAGAACCAGGGGGATCACGCTGCGGACACATCAAGTTCCCCATAATTAGCCAGACAAATTAACTTGAATTCTTTCTTTTTTCTGACGCTTTAGATTTCCGGGTCCATAATTACTACTGTTTAATTAAAAGTCCCAATCAATCTGTTGGATTTCCAACTCTCTATAAAAGACGGAGCAGGAGAAATTAGACCTAAATCCTTTCGCCTCTCTCTCGCCCCTCACACGCCTCTAACTCCCAAGCACTTCACACATCCCCCAGCCCACCACCACCCTCCTCCACCCCACCAGCACCACCAACCTCCATCCCACCATCACCCTTCTCCACACCACCACCCTTCTCCACACCACCACCCTCCACCTCCATCCCACCACCACCACCCTCCTCCACCACACCACCACCCTCCTCCACACCACCACCACCCTCCACCACCACCACCCTCCTCCACACCACCACTCTCCTCCACACCACCACTCTCCTCCACACCACCACCCTCCCCCACCACACCACCACCCTCCACACCACCCTCCACCACCACCACCCTCCTCCACCACACCACCACCCTCCTCCACACCACCACCACCCTCCACACCACCACTCTCCTCCACACCACCACCCTCCACCACCACCACTCTCCTCCATCACCACCACTCTCCTCCACCACCACCGTCCCCCACCACCACCGTCCCCCACCACACCACCACCACCACCCTCCTCCACCACACCACCACCCTCCACCTCCATCCCACCACCACCACCACCCTCCTCCACCACACCACCACCCTCCTCCACACCACCACCCTCCTCCACCACCACCACCCTCCTCCACACCACCACTCTCCTCCATCACCACCACCGTCCTCCAGCACCACCCTCCCCCACCACACCACCACCCTCCCCCACCACACCACCACCACCCTCCTACACACCACCACTCTCCTCCACACCACCACCCTCCTCCACACCACCACCACCCTCCTCCACACCACCACCACCCTCCTCCACACCACCACCACTCTCCTCCACCACCACCGTCCCCCACCACACCACCACCACCACCCTCCATACACTTTCTTTACAGCCCACCTCTGATGCCTAAAAAAGACAATCCCCTATATTTGGCCGTTCAGCTTTTCACCACAACCCGCACCCCCTCGTCTCTCCCTCTCACCATACCATATAATATAGCACCATTATGTTCTTTAAAAACTCATTACGCCGTTTGAAATGAGAATCTCAGGATGGGTGTTTAAAAAAAGTGCCCCTTCTGCATTGTGCCAAGGAGCGAGAGACACATCGAGGGATGTGGCATGCAATTAAAGAACAGAATGGATTAGTTTTCCTTTTTAAAAGTTATTGAGACACAATGAAGAGAGGCTTTCTCTTTCTCGTCACCCAGCCCCCCCCCATCCAGACTCATCATCAGGGCTGATGCCTTTCCTTTAAGCCCTCTTCCTCACTCCCCACTCATAGTGACAGGATGCATTTCACACTGCGGTTGAGGAAGAAAACCTCTGGCCCCTCCGCTTTTCAAAGTGAGCCAAAGAGAGGATGTCTGACAGGGGCGGAAGACTTTGTAGGCCGCGGTTTTTCGCGGCACAGGCTAGAGAGGAATTAGCCCAAGACAAACATGTCACGAGAAGGTTTAAGACAAGACATCACATTAGCTCTCTTAAGACCCATTAAGAATGTTCACGGAGAATTGCGACACGTGGAACAGTGACAAAATCCGCAAAAGTTTTCAATTGAAAGAACCGAGGAACTCCGAGCTCTGAATTAGCTTCAGTCGACGATGTCTTCAACTCGTGCTCACACACACTCATGCCACAGGACGTTAACAAGAGGGCCAAAGTGATAGCCTGGTTGCCGTTTCAGTTGGCGGGTCGGGCATGTCGGAAAAACAAATACGTTTTCGGTGAAAGACGTCAAGTAACACGTAATGGAATTAACCTTTCATATCTATCTGTCTCCAGATTTGCGAGATTTGCAGTTAGAACCATTGACTACCTTCTGCCGCGATCTGCTATCGTTCTCGCTAACGCTAAAGCTAACGCGGACGCGGCTGCATAAAAACGTCCCGAGGAATCGCAATTGACTAAATCAAAGAAGCGCGGCCCGTATGATCCACGGTGTCGCTAATATCGCTCTGCGTAGCCGAGGAACGCGACGCACGGGCTTATGATTAAAAGCCGAGCATATATTAAATTAAACCATTCACCCGGCCCCTTTAAAAAAAGAGAGAGCGCGAAAAAACCCAGAGACATTAATCGGGCCAGGTGTGTGAAATCGGACGATAATGTGGTTCGTTTAGAATCTCCCCGGTGCGCCGCGGTTACGTCGCCCCCTAATCCGAACCCGTGCACCGGAAAGCCCCGGCCGGCCTTATCTGCGTTCAGCCCGAATTCAAATGATGTCAGTGGGAATGTCGAGGCATCGCCACGGCGACCGGCATAATGGGAACTGGGAGACGACGCTCTAACCCTGGTGGCCTCCCCTATTGTCCGCCGATCGCTTTATCTCGTTTAAATACTCCGTCGTTTGAGGCGTGGCACAATGAGGACATGAGGGTATTGGGAAGGTGAGAGAATGGGCTTGAAGATGCGCGGGCCTACGTTCTCACTTGCACCGCACCGCACACACACACAGACACACACACACACCTCCGCCTCCACAACCTCACTCCGCTCTCACGACCACCATACACCATAGCCGGTCTCCTCCATCACTCCTGCCAGTCCCTTCGCCATGGCAGAGAGACATAATCATTCATGCTGTATCCTAACCAAAACAAAATGGTGCCAACTAGTAGCTTTTAGTCGTGTTTACACTCTCCCCCCCTCCCCTGGCGGCTCGTGCCGTGGCTGGGTGATTAATTTGGTCCGTGCAGACAGGTAAACACAGGCCTATTTACAAGGCTTTACCGGCTGCTGTGTATATTCCGAGCGCCACTAAGCTGCGGATAGAATGTCGCCAAAGCCTTCAATCTGTTTATTTATTTTAGTGCTCCTCGACGTCGGCGGCTGCTGCTGCTGCCGGGTTCCTGGATTCTGACACCGTGTTTAGAACCTCTGCAGCTCTGTCTTATTCTCTCTGTAGAACCTCTGCAGCTCTGTCTTATTCTCTCTGTAGAACCTCTGCAGCTCTGTCTTATTCTCTCTGTAGAACCTCTGCAGCTCTGTCTTATTCTCTCTGTAGAACCTCTGCAGCTCTGTCTTATGCTCTCTGTAGAACCTCTGAAGCTCTGTCTTATGTTCTCTGTAGAACCTCTGAAGCTCTGTCTTATTCTCTCTGTAGAACCTCTGAAGCTCTGTCTTATGTTCTCTGTAGAACCTCTGCAGCTCTGTCTTATTCTCTCTGTAGAACCTCTGCAGCTCTGTCTTATGCTCTCTGTAGAACCTCTGCAGCTCTGTCTTATTCTCTCTGTAGAACCTCTGCAGCTCTGTCTTATTCTCTCTGTAGAACCTCTGAAGCTCTGTCTTATCTCTCTGTAGAACCTCTGCAGCTCTGTCTTATGCTCTCCGTAGAACCTCTGACTCTGTGTCTAGCAATGTTGCTCTGTCTAGAACCTCTGCAGCTCTTTGTCTCTCTGTAGAACCTCGGCACTTCTTCATTCTACCCCTGTCCGTCGCACCTCTACAACTGTCTCGAACCTCAAGTCCCCTTCCTCAGGTCCGGCCCAGTGATAGCAGGGTTTAGTTAACGGAGAACAGGCGTGTAAGTCACTTGAATTGGCTGTTTGACATTTTGAAGTGTTCTGGACATACATTACATCTCCACCCTCCCTGTCCCTCCCAGCTGTAGGTGCTGACAGAGTGGAGGAATGGCAGTTACAATGTAGCTTAAGAAGCACCGCGTGATACACACACACACACACACACACACGCCAGGAGACGAGATGTTTCCGCAGCACGCACGTGTCACCTGACTGGAGGAAGAGCGGCGACACCAGGGCCATGGATACAAACCAACACGAGCGTGTGCACCTCAAACACACCAACGTCAAATCCCACGTTATCAGGCACAGGGAAACAAACAGCAGGTTCCTGAACATGTCATCCAGAACCCCCCATACACACCCATACCATACCTGGCATTCCTCTGTGCTATTCAGCAGCCCCACCCTAACGCCTGTACCTCCAGGTGATAATACAGGTGAGATTTACACCTCAAAAGACTATAAAGGCATTGACAGACCTTCACTCTGCCCCTGCTCCCCGGGGCCTTTCTGACTGCTCAGAACTCAAAGGTTCTGAAAGGATTGTTAATTGGACAATTAATGGCTACAACCGTAAAATTAGTAACAGTACAAATGAACTGAGCAAAATAATGTTAGAGACATATTCGCAAAGTGCCTCGTTCAATGGGAAGGGCGATACAGCTTGTTGAATACCTGCTGCTGATTGGTTGACAGTGAGTTCTAGAATACAAAACATAAAAAAAAAAATCGAAGAACATCAAAATATACCGTTTGTATATCAAACAGAGCAACCCCCCAAAAAAATAAGAAAGCAGGAATACATTCCGAATATATGTAAAATATATTAAACACAATTTCTACGAGTAAATGTATTCTCCTAATGAACATGACATTGGTGTTTATCCCAGATATATTTTTTCACTTATTGTCATCGCATCAATACCAAGGCTCGCTTGGACAAAACAAATCTCAGTAGAACAAGACACTTGAATGATCTCCGAAGGATACAATAGGACGAGCTTAGAGTTCCTACATTAATGTTAACTGTGGAATGTCTCAAGTACCGGTCATGCATTTCTGTCATCGGCCCCACAGACATACGTAGCTCACATCGAGATTACATTCTGCAGCTTAGTGTGCAACGTACGGACAAAGCCTGATGACGTCTCCACCGACAAGACATTGTTCATGAAAAAAAGGAGGTAAAAAGAAGTTTGATGCAATGGAAATATGCTACAGATGATAACTCAATGTCTACTTGAGTAGAGGTTGTTCAATGGATTTCTATGCAAAATAAATGCATAGATAGATGACTGCTTCTGTATATTCACAGAAACATAAATACCTGCATATACGTGCTGATATAAAAATGTTGATAGTAAATTATCCATCGAGTTTACATCTTAAAATAACTCCATAGGTTAACTTGGCATTAAGGTCTCTTTGAAAATCCTCAAAAAAAAATGTCAGATCAAGACTCCAGGACCGATCCAGAACAGTCAGTCAGTCTGTCTGTCTTTGTAAAATGTAATTCAATTCAACATTCGGAAAAGCCATTTAATCCTGATCTGGCTAGAGAGACTGGACACCATAAAGGTTATTCCTCGTGTGGAATCATTTAAAACCATTAGAAATTGGACTTTTGACCATCATGCGATCCTAAAAATATGAAGATTATACACAATCTCTCCTTGTCATTATATTTAACTGTGAGCATTTTGGAATACCCCCCCCACCAGAAGGGATGTGAAATATTATACTCCACAATCCTAATATCGTTATAGTGTCTGTGGCCAAAGTGATTAGAGTAAATGTTAGTTAGGAGATCCGAGATCGTTAGTGTTCAGGAAAGCAGCAGAAGAAAGCAGATCAGGAAAATACATTGATACAAGAACCAAATGCCCCCCCCACACACACACACACACAAGCACATGCAGGCACAAGCTCAGGCATACAGTAATTGAATTATTAAAGTGGAGATGTGAGTATAGCAATTCATGCTATAAAGGTTTATGTATGGCAAACATCATACAACGCTATTTTATTTCACAGCTGTGAATCCCAATCTTCCTTTGGGCAGGAATAATGACTTATCAGTTGCACTTCTTAGAGGGAAGGCCAAAACCACACAGGTTGTCGATTCCTCTCCCACAGTGATAGATTTCTCGACTATTGTGTATTCGCAGGACCCATCAGCATCGATGCAATATCCCGCACACGCAGAAGTGGAATTAAACATTACAGCGGCTAATATGCGATAGCAACAAGCACACGCAGAAGTGGAATTAAACATGACTGCGGCTAATATGAGATAGCAACAAGCACACGCAGAAGTGGAATTAAACATTACTGCGGCTAATATGCGATAGCAACAAGCGCACGCTGAAGTTGAATAAAACATTACTGCGGCTAATATGAGATAGCAACAAGCACACGCAGAAGTGGAATTAAACATGACTGCGGCTAATATGCGATAAGCACACACACTGTGTTTTCGCAACTTTTTTCGAGTCTAGGGCAACATGTTTTAATGTACTGCCACGGACGTCTTCCCTGTACACTAGCTTCTCTTTTTTTTCTCAACGTTCTTTGAAAATACACTTTTTTGACATCCATCCATGTCCATGTCGTACCCACGCTGCCGAATCGCTAACACTTCCTGCACGACGGCAATGTGTGGCCGATCACAGCTATCAATTTGCGACAGTTAGCTAGCTAGCTTCTCACCGTTCGTTGGGATCACAATTTGTGACAGTGGCAGAACGCCGCTGTGACAACACGAGGAAAACACCGAAGCGCCCCTCACTCTATCGTGGATCAACGGCAGTATCATCGTCGCAACAGACGCCACCATCAACAGTTTCATCGGTCTATCTATCCCATTACCGGGAGTCAGAGGTAGAGGGGGGTCATCTGCTCTGCATGCAGACACCGTGCTGTTAGTCTAATGCAGTTCATCACAGCTTCTCCCTAATCATCCAGCACTCTGACAATGTAATTATGGAAGTGTTCAGCCATGGCAGCGAGCAGGGGAATTCTAATTATTTACCGGGGCACGGAGAGAGCGGGTGGCCCAGCCTCAAACCCCTCTGTGTGTCCCACTGCCCAGCTGCTGAAGGAAGCATTGTGAAAAACATCATTACTGCAGTGAGAGAGAGAGAGACAGAGAGAGAGACAGAGAGAGAGAACGGAGAGAGAGAATGGAGAGACAGAAAGAGAGAGAGAAAGAGAGACAGAGACAGTGAGAGAGAGAGACAGAGAGAGAGACAGAGAGAGACAGAGAGAGAGAGAGACAGAGACAGTGAGAGAGAGAGACAGAGAGAAAGACAGACAGAGAGAGACAGAGAGACAGAGAGAGAGACAGAGAGAAAGACAGAGAGACAGAGAGAGAGACAGAGAGACAGAGAGAGAGACAGACAGAGAGAGAGAGACAGACAGAGAGAGACAGACAGGGAGAGTCAGAGAGAGAGAGAAAGAGCGAACAGTCATAGAAAGATACTGTATGTCAGGAGAGTCCACTACCCTGTATTCACCACAAACCAAAGGTCATTTAATATTGAAGACGTTGGTCCAATAACATACAAGAGTCCACAGCAGTCAGAGGAACCAATGTTCACGTTACCCTCTTTACTCCAACGCAGATACGGTGCTGTTTCGGTCAAATCTCCCTCTGTCTGTGTACACGTTTGCATAAGTGTCTGTGCAACCGTGTGTGTGTGTGTATGTGTGTGTGTGTACGGTCACATGCGAGTACAGTAACATGTCTAATCTAATCAGAACACAGGAGGTCTCTCCTCCAGGTGTATAACTGTATCTGAGCGTAATGTCGGCCGATAAGCAGCGGTATTGATCCGATGGTCCGATTGTCACTGCAGCCCGCCTTCAATGGCTAATCTCATTTCACACAGGTCAGGGGAAAGAAAGAGGGAGGGGCCGCGCATTTAGCCACGGCTAATCGACGAATTGTTCTAATCGCGCGCGTGGAAGAGTCGCCTCACCGCGTCAGATGTGAAACTGTGTCTCCGAGCTGTTGTCGACATGGCAACGTCTCGCTTAGAGATGACGATTACGATGTGAAAGGGGATATTATTACGGGAAACAAAACACCACTAGACTGGGATGCTGTGAAGGGTTTAGTGACGAGGGTAGCAACTAACGGTTCAAGGTATTTATAAGAGTGGTATGAGTAATAAACAATGAGTTGCCAACAGAAATATCCTAGACCTAAATTACACAGAGCATCTATCGGAGAGTGAGAATGACCAGATTTTAAGGAACATATTTTAGGTTCATGAGACGGATCAAAAGAGGATTCAGACGAACTGTCAACTTCTCTGATACGACGTTCCTGCACATGTAACTCACAGAACATCGGTTCTTGGATTGCTGCGGATCCCGATTTTGATAATCGGTTTGCATCCATAATGGTAAATGATAAAGTGCATATCCAGGCAGGACTCTGCAGTGTCATTTACACAAAGCGCTAATTAGCCCCAATTAAAGTCATTAGCCTTGTTCACCTTCTAGTCATAAATGTGGCGGCGGCCATAGATTCAGTGGCTATTGTAACAACAAGACAAATGGCAGAGGTGCTGATCTATGATCAGTTTGATGCATGCATATATGAAGAAAAGAAATGTCAAAGGAAAACTGAAGGCCAAGTGTTCCTGCTGTTGATGGTTTTAAGGCCGGTCTCTTTCACCTCCCCCCCCCTCCTTCCCAAGGATCCGAAGATGGACAGACTAGCAGACAGACAGGCAAACAGAGTGGAAGACAGGCAGGCAAACATACTAGCAGACAGACAGGCAAACAGAGTGGAAGACAGGCAGACCAACAGAGTGGAAGACAGGCAGACAAACAGAGTGGAAGACAGGCAGACAAACAGAGTGGAAGACAGGCAGACAAACAGAGTGGAAGACAGACAGGCAAACAGAGTGGAAGACAGACAGGCAAACAGAGTGGAAGACAGACAGGCAAACAGAGTGGAAGACAGACAGGCAAACAGAGTGGAAGACAAACAGGCAAACAGAGTGGAAGACAGACAGACAGATTGGAAGACAGACAGACAAACAGAGTGGAAGACAGACAGATAGAGTGGAAGACAGACAGGCAAACAGACTGGCAGATAGACAGGCAAACAGAGTGGCAAACAGACAGGCAAACAGAGTGGCAGACAGACAGGCAAACAGACTGGCAGACAGACAGGGAGACAGACAGAGAGGAAGACAGACAGGCAAACAGAGTGGCAGACAGACAGGCAGACAGGCAGACAAAGCAGAGAGATTGATGCAGGCAACACGGCACACTAGTTTTCATTAACAAATGCCGAACATCACCTGGCGTATCTCTGACACCACCAGGTCCCTCTCAGTGGTCCCCTCTCTCCACCGTCTCCCCCGTCCTCCTTTCCATTTAACATAGCAGCCAGAGATGAAAAATGTTGTGCTTTTGTTTATTTGCCATTGATGCAAATGCAACCACGGCAGGATTAGTGAGTTCTCCATCTCCTTGCTGATAGCGGTGGGAAGAAAGAGGGGATTTTTATGCAAAAAAAATATCTCCCTCCCTCGCTATGACAATTGCAATGCATCATTTCAGAGACAGTTTTTAATCTGTTTCAAACCAACCATACTTTGAACTTCTGGGAAGCGGAGATATACAACTGTGGGGTACGTGCGGTGTGTGCGCGTGCGCACGTGTGTGTGTGTGTGAGAGAGAGAGAGCTTGTGAGTGTGTGCTTGGGTGTGTGCGCGTGTGTTTTCCTGTGATTAATCTTTGGAGTCGGTTTAAGCTCAGTGCTGACACAGCACACAGATCTCTCTCTCTCCTTGGCTAACTTTGTCTCTGTGTCTATGTCCTTGGATTTAGCTTTGAATAACAATAACTTTGGATACCGGCCTCTTTGGTCAATCCAACAAACAGTTCCATGGAACAGAAAGTGGAGTCATCACGTCATGCTATCTAACGCACGGTAAAGTAGCGATACAAGACAAATCGGCATCTCCCAGCTACCTAGGAACGGCTCGAGGCTAAAAAAACTGAATTTGCACATACCCTCTAAAATTACAACTGCTAAAAACTTCAGAGAAGTGTGTCGATATGACACAAACATTGAGAGACTCGGGGCATCTGCATAAACAACATGGTCCATTTCTTTGCAGATAGTTTTAGTTCTTCAGGTGGCCTGCGAAGTCCGACGGAGCTTCAGGTGTCCGAACCCACGGATAAAACAGAGCCGACTACTTTCCTCTCCATGTTTCTGTTTCGTCCGACTAAGCAGTAGACAAGCGTCAGATCAAACCGCTTATCCATCATCTCAACGTCCAACGGAGGAGAAAACATCAACACGGAGAGCAACGCTGTGGAACACGTCTCCCTGGTGTCACTCTTACCCGGGATATGACAGGTCTTTGAGTGACTACACAATTATCAAAGGCTACGACGTTGTATGACTGCATATCATAAAAACGAGGGGAGAAACGGGGAGAAACAGGGTAGAGGGGAGACAGGAAATCATGGCGTCGCTGTTTATCTTTCCCTACGCCGTCGGCTTTCTGAGGAGGAGAGCGTCTGCCTGGCTGGTTGCAGATACAGACGGGCCGACACAAAGACGAGATAAAGCGTTAAGACCCGTTTTACTCATCAAATTTAATAAGCCACGTCGTCGAGCAGACGCACAGGTATTCAGCCCGGCGCTCTCCGGAAAAAGGTAAACAGATTGCGCTTTGTAAGCGCTCCAAAAAAACAAACCCTCGACCCGTTCTTCTGACACGAATTCTAAGCGTGTCAAGGTGACAATTAGATACACTGGGAATAATAGAATAAACAGATACATACTTTTCCCCGTATGCTTCCCCGCTCCTTTCTCATCTGGGTTGACATGCCTCGCACGAGACGAACACAAATCAACCCCCTCCATCCACACATCTCCACCCCCATGTTTGGCTCGATTGGGGCTTACCTGTGCCCCCCCCCCCAGCTCAACTCTTCCACTGACACCAACCATTCTAACACCTCCAAAGGGCTTAATCGTATATCGTTATTGGGGGTCGACGCGGGGGGAAAGTCTCGGGCACAATGCCGTCACGATGGCGGTCTGACGAGATCTCCACGCTGTGAATGTGGCCCTAAACGTGGCCCTCTCTCTCGGCGTGGCCCTCTCTCTCGACGGGTCGCGTGGCGGCAGGCCGCTAAAACAGGGAAACACAGATCCACTGTTTCCTTGCAGAGACATTAGCGCGACTACAGAAGAGCCATCACGCGCGGCGCTGAAAGCCGCCTCAAAGCACCTGAACGTAGCACGACACCCGCCCGACTGTGGCGAGGATTAGGGTGTCAACGCAGACAAAAGCTCCCGGTGATAGCTGACACCTATAGACTCCACTCTTTATTCCGCCTTTACCGGGGGCTCAGACGGAACCTTTTGTCGTTGTTGTTTTTTTAATTGCCCTTAAGGATACCCGCGTTGAGGTAAACCGCTTCGTTGAGAGAATACGTATTCGTCGCACTTCGGAGAAATAAACATTTTTCAGTTAAAGTTCAATTCCACAGCGAATTAGCCTGGAGAGCGCAGACAGTTCCGTCGCCCGGCGGGTCTCCGACACCTGCTCCTAACGCTAGCGGGAGCCAGCTGGATCCAAGATGGAGTCGCGGTTTCCTCAGCAGCGGCGCCGCGGCAAAGGGATGCGGCGAGAAAGGAACATGTCCATTCCAAAGCAACAGATGAAGCGTGCTGCTGGAGGGGAGGAGGAGGAGAAGAGGAGCGCCAAATTGCTGGCAACGTCTCGGGCAGGAGTGTTGGCAAGGCGGCGCGGGCGAGAGAGTGTCGGCTACTGGCAGCTCCACAAAGAGCCGTCCCTCTCCATCCGGCATCGCTCCACACCTCTCGGACATGGCAGCCAAACACAGCACACAGAGCTCTACTTCATTCAAACCGTACGCCGATATTACGGAGAGGGGCATCAGTCCTCTCTGAATACGCCGATATCACCTCCACGACCCGTTCGTTCCGGAGCAAATATCCCAGGGAAATGGACTTACGAGTTCAATCGCCCAGTCATAATACTCCCCACCTCCCATGTGTGTCATGTCCAGCATTGTACTACAGAGCTGTAATGGTATCAGAGACAGAGGCCTTAAGCTGTGCAGTCGCCCGTCTGAGGAGGCACGACCATGATGGATGGGGCTGGAAACAGACTCGTACTCGGGACCTATTCCCACAGCTCTCCTTCAGTACAGTCTGCAACGGAGGTCTGGAGCGGTGTGGCGCGTACGGATCGCCGGCGGAAACTTATCCGAAAACTGGGTGTGTATATATCTGTGTGTCTGCGTGCGTGTCCGTGCGTGCGTGCGTGCGTGAGCGTGCGCCCTGCTTGAATGAACTTGGGAGAGTCGTGGGCTCTTAGCGTGGAATGTGAGGGATGTTATATAAACACATTACCAACAGTACCGTAGCCAGGCCAGAGACACCGCTGGCGCCAGACCCACACTGCATTAGCTGACATCTTATCCAAAAAAACGGGCAAAATGGAGCGTCTGACTCGCCATCTGAGCTCACACAGGCCGCGTCAAACAACACCCCGGCGACCACGTGGGGGCCCTTCTTCGGCCAGGGGTCAACAGCGCCCTGGTCGCATTTGGGACACGGAGTCCATCAGAATGAGCTAGGCTTTATCTGTTCTCTAATTTTTCTTTTTGTATGGATGTTGACCCACTAAGTCTAAGTCAACAAGGTGAAACACAGTGAGCTGTGTATGACATAACGTCCTACATTAAAGTGAGTGATGATCAAACACTATGAGCTTCACGTTAGTGTGAGGGAGTACTAGTGTGAGGGAGTATTAGTGTGCGGGAGTATTAGCGTGGGTGAGTATTAGTGTGAGGGAGTATTAGTGTGAGGGAGTATTAGTGTGAGGGAGTATTAGTGTGAGGAAGTATTAGTGTGGGTGAGTATTAGCGTGGGTGAGTAATAGTGTGAGGGAGTATTAGTGTGAGGGAGTATTAGTGTGAGGAAGTATTAGTGTGGGTGAGTATTAGCATGAGGGAGTATTAGTGTGGGTGAGTATTAGTGTGAGGGAGTATTAGCGTGAGTGAGTATTAGCGTGAGTGAGTATTAACGTGAGGGAGTATTAGTGCGAGGGAGTATGGGGATTATTAGCGTGAGGGAGTATTAGTGTGAGGGAGTATTAGTATTATGGAGTATTTCCTCCATAAGTGCATATTCAGTGATTGAAAATTCCCACAGAATGTTTTTAAATTAAAATCACAATATATAGGATCTATTAATCATATTTCGCTATTTTTGAACTTATTATACGCCGTAAACTTGTCACTGCTGTTAGAAGACAACGCAGATCTTCTTCTTCATATCACCACTGAAATTATTGTCACGCACAATTCAATATGAGAAGTGTCAAAAGATTGCAGCTTCAATAATTGTTCTGTTCTAATAACTTTTGAAATGTTTTCTTTTGTGACAATTGATCTGAAAGTGATTTTGCATTGCCCACGGCAACACCTGGCAAACAGCACCTTTTCCCAGCTTTCAGTGAGTAATCCAGTGAACAATTTTAAGTAGGTAAAATCTTGCAAAGAAAAACTCACGTTGGGATATGGTATATTTCCTCTATGAATATAGCACAGCATTATCGTTCATTATCATTTAATTGATTATCGTCTACATGGATTCTACAGTGATTATCAATTTAGACTTTTCATTTAAAATGAAGGTATAGTGGGGACATGTAACAGTGAACTACACCTGGTATCCTACTGGTATAGTGGGGACATGTAACAGTAAACTACACCTGGTATCCTAATGGTATAGTGGGGACATGTAACAGTAAACTACACCTGGTATCCTACTGGTATAGTGGGGACATGTAACAGTGAACAACAACTGGTATCCTAATGGTATAGTGGGGACATGTAACAGTGAACTACACCTGGTATCCTAATGGTATAGTGGGGACATGTAACAGTGAACTACACCTGGTATCCTAATGGTATAGTGGGGACATGTAACAGTAAACTACACCTGGTATCCTACTGGTATAGTGGGGACATGTAACAGTAAACTACAACTGTTATCCTAACGGTATAGTGGGGACATGTAACAGTGAACTACACCTGGTATCCTAATGGTATAGTGGGGACATGTAACAGTGAACTACACCTGGTATCCTACTGGTATAGTGGGGACATGTAACAGTAAACTACAACTGTTATCCTAACGGTATAGTGGGGACATGTAACAGTGAACTACACCTGGTATCCTAATGGTATAGTGGGGACATGTAACAGTAAACTACACCTGGTATCCTACTGGTATAGTGGGGACATGTAACAGTGAACTACACCTGGTATCCTACTGGTATAGTGGGGACATGTAACAGTGAACTACACCTGGTATCCTAATGGTATAGTGGGGACATGTAACATTATAAACAACACCTGGTATCCTAATGGTATAGTGGGGACATGTAACAGTGAACTACACCTGGTATCCTAATGGTATAGTGGGGACATGTAACAGTGAACTACACCTGGTATCCTAATGGTATAGTGGGGACATGTAACAGTAAACTACACCTGGTATCCTAATGGTATAGTGGGGACATGTAACAGTGAACTACACCTGGTATCCTAATGGTATAGTGGGGACATGTAACAGTAAACTACACCTGGTATCCTAATGGTATAGTGGGGACATGTAACATTATAAACTACACCTGGTATCCTAATGGTATAGTGGGGACATGTAACAGTAAACTACACCTGGTATCCTAATGGTATAGTGGGGACATGTAACATTATAAACTACACCTGGTATCCTAATGGTATAGTGGGGACATGTAACATTATAAACTACACCTGGTATCCTACTGGTATAGTGGGGACATGTAACAGTAAACTACACCTGGTATCCTAATGGTATAGTGGGGACATGTAACAGTAAACTACACCTGGTATCCTACTGGTATAGTGTGTGTGTGTGTGGGGGGGTATTCTGCGTTATGTCCCTGCACACATGCCCAAACAAACCGTACCTCTATTACACACAACATTACAAGCATGTTCACCAAACACAAATACATTGACAAAACACACAACCCCATGCAAAGCAATTCACACCTGTGCTATAAAAACTGCACAATTTAATAAACACTGATCACAAGCCAGCACACACACACTCAAGTACAAAAGCAGTTTATTCAAAGAAAAAAGCAAGCGGGACACTGCAAACGCCAATCACAGCAAAGAGAGAGCAAAGAAGCATGTCTCCGTCGTTCTCATTACCAGTGCTCTCTAAATAACATTCAATTATGAGGTGACTCTCTGTTTTTCACTTCAAAAACATGTCAAAGTGAAATGTGTGGAAATAAAGGCAACTCTTTTATCGTGTACTGTACAATTCAACGTGACCATTGGGTCGACCATGGAGACACATGTATACCTCGCGTAGCATCACTGTGAGAGCGCAGAGGTCACGAACCCCACCATTGCATTGAGATCTGTCATGAGTCAGTGTATGAGCGACAAGAAGCCTTCTTGATTTTGATATCCTGAACAGGAGAAGAACAAAACCCTGCTGAATCACAAGTGGCGCCGTCCAGAATAAAAAGGGAAAACCGTGTCGCAGACGAAGAGAAAACGGGAAAGACGAATGCCGCGGCAAAGCCTGTGTACGGTCCCTTTCTACCTTCCTTCAAAACCCTTACTCTCCCTTCCTCTCCTCTCCCTCCTTCGTTTCCTAACCCACCTCGTAAACAGAAAAATGTTTTATCACTGGAGGACGAGCACACGGGGGATATTAAACCAGGAGAATGGAGTGCTTCCTCCTTCTCCGGGCTCCACGGCCAACAAACCACTGGCTGGCTGGGAGTCCCGCCAGGAGGAAAGGCAAAAAAGGCTGTCTGAATGTCAGCTGGCTGGAGACTGGCAAGCAGCTCATACACACACACACAGGCACAGACTTGCAAGAGCGAACACACACACACACACTCCAACACACAGTGGCCAGAGGCAGCATGTCTCTCCATGGCCCTGGGTCTATGATACTGAGGCTGAAGGAATTTGCACTGGGTTACTTCTGGACAAAGTCCGGCAGCTTAGGCAAAGAGCGGCCCAGTGACCTTTAGGAATTAAATGGCAGCTTTCCCAAACCAGGGTCCGTCCAGGCCGGGAGCACGAGAGGGAACACCACCACAGTCACACGGTAAACTACTCAGCAAGAAGTGACAGAGTGGGGCTATCATCATGTTTATCCTCATATTAAGATCTGGACCTCAACAAGCATGTTCATCCTCATATTAAGATCTGGACCTAAACAAGCATGTTCATCCTCATATTAAGATCTGGACCTCAACAAGCATGTTTATCTGAATAATAAGATCTGGACCTCAACAAGCATGTTTATCTGAATAATAAGATCTGGACCTCAACAAGCATGTTTATTCTCATATTAAGATCTGGACCTCAACAAGCATGTTCATCCTCATATTAAGATCAGGACCTCAACAAGCATGTTCATCCTCATATTAAGATCTGGACCTCAACAAGCATGTTCATCCTCATATTAAGATCTGGACCTCAACAAGCATGTTCATCCTCATATTAAGATCTGGACCTCAACAAGCATGTTCATCCTCATATTAAGATCTGGACCTCAACAAGCATGTTTATCCTCATATTAAGATCTGGACCTCAACAAGCATGTTTATCCTCATATTAAGATCTGGACCTCAACAAGCATGTTTATCCTCATATTAAGATCTGGACCTCAACAAGCATGTTCATCCTCATATTAAGATCTGGACCTCAACAAGCATGTTCATCCTCATATTAAGATCTGGACCTCAACAAGCATGTTCATCCTCATATTAAGATCTGGACCTCAACAAGCATGTTCATCCTCATATTAAGATTTGGACCTCAACAAGCATGTTCATCCTCATATTAAGATCTGGACCTCAACAAGCATGTTCATCCTCATATTAAGATCTGGACCTCAACAAGCATGTTCATCCTCATATTAAGATCTGGACCTCAACAAGCATGTTCATCCTCATATTAAGATCTGGACCTCAACAAGCATGTTTATCCTCATATTAAGATCTGGACCTCAACAAGCATGTTTATCCTCATATTAAGATCTGGACCTCAACAAGCATGTTTATCCTCATATTAAGATCTGGACCTCAACAAGCATGTTTATCCTCATATTAAGATCTGGACCTCAACAAGCATGTTCATCCTCATATTAAGATCTGGACCTCAACAAGCATGTTCATCCTCATATTAAGATCTGGACCTCAACAAGCATGTTCATCCTCATATTAAGATCTGGACCTCAACAAGCATGTTCATCCTCATATTAAGATTTGGACCTCAACAAGCATGTTCATCCTCATATTAAGATCTGGACCTCAACAAGCATGTTCATCCTCATATTAAGATCTGGACCTCAACAAGCATGTTCATCCTCATATTAAGATCTGGACCTCAACAAGCATGTTCATCCTCATATTAAGATCTGGACCTCAACAAGCATGTTTATCCTCATATTAAGATCTGGACCTCAACAAGCATGTTTATCCTCATATTAAGATCTGGACCTCAACAAGCATGTTTATCCTCATATTAAGATCTGGACCTCAACAAGCATGTTCATCCTCATATTAAGATCTGGACCTCAACAAGCATGTTTATCTGAATAATAAGATCTGGACCTCAACAAGCATGTTTATCTGAATAATAAGATCTGGACCTCAACAAGCATGTTTATTCTCATATTAAGATCTGGACCTCAACAAGCATGTTCATCCTCATATTAAGATCTGGACCTCAACAAGCATGTTCATCCTCATATTAAGATCTGGACCTCAACAAGCATGTTCATCCTCATATTAAGATTTGGACCTCAACAAGCATGTTCATCCTCATATTAAGATCTGGACCTCAACAAGCATGTTCATCCTCATATTAAGATCTGGACCTCAACAAGCATGTTCATCCTCATATTAAGATCTGGACCTCAACAAGCATGTTCATCCTCATATTAAGATCTGGACCTCAACAAGCATGTTTATCCTCATATTAAGATCTGGACCTCAACAAGCATGTTTATCCTCATATTAAGATCTGGACCTCAACAAGCATGTTTATCCTCATATTAAGATCTGGACCTCAACAAGCATGTTTATCCTCATATTAAGATCTGGACCTCAACAAGCATGTTTATCTGAATATTAAGATCTGGACCTCAACAAGCATGTTTATCCTCATATTAAGATCTGGACCTCAACAAACATGTTTATTCTCATATTAAGATCTGGACCTCAACAAGCATTTTCATCCTCATATTAAGATCTGGACCTCAACAAGCATGTTCATCCTCATATTAAGATCTGGACCTCAACAAGCATGTTCATCCTCATATTAAGATCTGGACCTCAACAAGCATGTTTATCCTCATATTAAGATCTGGACCTCAACAAACATGTTTATTCTCATATTAAGATCTGGACCTCAACAAGCATGTTTATCCTCATATTAAGATCTGGACCTCAACAAGCATGTTCATCCTCATATTAAGATCTGGACCTCAACAAGCATGTTTATCCTCATATTAAGATCTGGACCTCAACAAGCATGTTTATCCTCATATTAAGATCTGGACCTCAACAAGCATGTTTATCCTCATATTAAGATCTGGACCTCAACAAGCATGTTTATCCTCATATTAAGATCTGGACCTCAACAAGCATGTTTATCTGAATATTAAGATCTGGACCTCAACAAGCATGTTTATCCTCATATTAAGATCTGGACCTCAACAAACATGTTTATCTGAATATTAAGATCTGGACCTCAACAAGCATGTTCATCCTCATATTAAGATCTGGACCTCAACAAGCATGTTTATCCTCATATTAAGATCTGGACCTCAACAAACATGTTTATTCTCATATTAAGATCTGGACCTCAACAAGCATGTTTATCCTCATATTAAGATCTGGACCTCAACAAGCATGTTCATCCTCATATTAAGATCTGGACCTCAACAAGCATGTTTATCCTCATATTAAGATCTGGACCTCAACAAGCATGTTTATCCTCATATTAAGATCTGGACCTCAACAAGCATGTTTATCCTCATATTAAGATCTGGACCTCAACAAGCATGTTTATCCTCATATTAAGATCTGGACCTCAACAAGCATGTTTATCTGAATATTAAGATCTGGACCTCAACAAGCATGTTTATCCTCATATTAAGATCTGGACCTCAACAAACATGTTTATCTGAATATTAAGATCTGGACCTCAACAAGCATGTTCATCCTCATATTAAGATCTGGACCTCAACAAGCATGTTTATCCTCATATTAAGATCTGGACCTCAACAAGCATGTTTATCCTCATATTAAGATCTGGACCTCAACAAGCATGTTTATCCTCATATTAAGATCTGGACCTCAACAAGCATGTTTATCCTCATATTAAGATCTGGACCTCAACAAGCATGTTTATCCTCATATTAAGATCTGGACCTCAACAAGCATGTTTATCCTCATATTAAGATCTGGACCTCAACAAGCATGTTCATCCTCATATTCAGCCCTGCGCTGAATCTCCACACCTCTCCTTTAACACCCAGGATAGGTAATCAAGTTAATGATCAAGAAGAAAAGACAAACAAGCTCTGGACCAAGAGCAAATCTTTTATTTTAATATTTTTATCTATTCTCAGTAGTCTTATACTTTATTTACTATGTTTATATTCAGGCATTGTATAACGAAGAATAAGACAAATAATATTTTATTGATTTCATTTGTTTATTATTTTAAATGTTTTATTTCACTGTGCTGATTTTTGTGATAGTCTTGTAGCATTAAACTATATAAAAAGATCACTTCAGTATTATGGAATTTCCGTTAAATTAAATTAGATCAGGCTACACAACCGCAGCAAAATATTTAAAAAATCCCCTCAATGATAAAACATAACTGATCTTAATCTTAGCAATAATATTAAAAACGACACTTTACCCAAAACAATAAAAACAAAAACCCACATCCCTGTATTTTTCAAGTCATATGTTGCCTATTTGTTTTTAGTTATTTATAAGAGGGGGAAAATCTATTGATTCCTCTCAGAGAAAGGAATTCTCCTGACTGGACCTGTCAAGTGGCGTAATTACCCAGGGAATGTCAACACGTCAGAGACAGAGTCTTTTTCTCTGCCACTCCCTGGGTAAAGAGTGAACTGGTCATCCCAGACCAGAGTGTGTGTGTGTGTGTGTGTGTGTGTGTGTGTGGAATTCTTCCTTCCCTATTCGTAATGGCACCACTTACATCTTGTGACAGTTTGCCTGTCTGATTAGTAAGCTAGAGGTTTCTAGAACAGGGATGATTAATTGTTCTGTGGCTGTTAACCGAATTCCCAGGTAGTTGTTCAATGTGTTTTTAGTCATACTTGGTGTGTAAAAAGAAAGTCAGTCAGTCAATGTTAGAGCACGTGTAAATGTTCTAGACAAAATCACGTTACACCAATCATTCAATGTAAAACCGTGAAAGAGACACAGAAATAGTGGGGAAGCTGTGAAGTGATAGTGAAAGAAAACAAAAAATGTGGGCAAAAAACAAATACACAGATATTTCACAACCCTAAGTTTAACAAAACAAGTTAATGCCAGACAAGGTGAGATCAGACTGTATACAGAAGCAAGTGAAATAAAAAAATATGAAGGTCAGCAAATTGACGTATAATTCTACACAAATAGCCATAAAACATGACCAGTCATTAGCAAGTTAAAAACTGTAGATAGAAAATATCTATAAAATAATAAAATAAAAGTAAATATGCTATGCTGGGTATTAAAGAAGCAGTAAGCAAAAAAATATATTCATTAAACTGGTTCCTAACTGAATAGTGGCACAGAGAGTTGTGAGATATTAAAATCCCTCGTCTTTACCTTGGGTTGTTGGACCTAAACTACAGCAAAGAAGACAGAAAGAGGCTAGAGGAAAGACAGAAAGGCTAGACAGCGTAGTAGAGGAAAAACTAAGACATGAAAAACAACTACCTTTCAGTAGGGGGCAATACTAGGCTACACAGATAGAACTGAGAATTGCACTCCTTCAAGAGACACTGCACTGAAGTCACTAACAGACAGACAACTATCAATGCTACTCTTAAAATTACAGTTATTATTACTGATCATTACAATTAAAAATTAACTAATTATTAAGATTACCGCAAGACAATCGTCACTGTTATAATTCTTTTTTAACTGTAAATTATTACAATGTCGATCATCGCTGATTTGACAAGACAAATGTATATTTAAATGTGAGCGTTCACCTCTGTATCGTTACTGATGTTTCCGTGTTAACAGATTTCCACACAGGGATGGTACTTCATATTAATCCCGTGTTTGTGACAAAAACAATATGACCAGGGCGCTTGAGCAATAAGCCGTGTCGGACAGAGTTTTAGCGCCTTTGTTTTAAATCGACAGATTGACTAGAGACGTACGTGAGACGAGCACAACAGCAGAGAGATGAAGTTGAACAAGAAGAAGCAGAAAACACACAGGAGTTAAATAATGCCTCTGTGTGCAGTAGCGCGAGTCCACCTTCAACTCGCACACTTCCTATTTCACACTATTCAGCTGTTTTGTAATCTGCTACACATTTGCATATTCAAATGGTTTTCCTAATGACTTTGATCCAACGCAAGGTAATTTCCTACAAAGTTTCAGCTATGAACTGAGACAATACTGAAACGATAGAGGGGGTTGGAGAAACACACGACGGTAATGTCTACTATCAGGTTTAGGCTAATTTAACGTCAGGCTGGTTCTCTGAATTGTGACGGCTGTGTTCCGTACTCTGTGGTGGGGGAGACTGGAGGGAACAGGGCCTTTAGCGATTGGTTAAATAACATGCGTATCTGCACAACGAATCACGGCCCGGTAGGTGAACGCTCACGAACTGGGCACGGACACAGAGACGTACGGAATCACACACAGGCTCACACACACACACACTGGCATATGTGCAAATATACGTTTGAAAAATCATTCCTGAGTACAAAAACAATTAGCAGCATTGTGGCTTTGATGTGCAGGGGGTGACCCCAGGTCAACATGAGGAGTGCTTCTTTATCTTAATTGAAAAAATTAAATCATTAACCTCCTGCTTCCGTTTCCAGAAGACACGTTTCCTCCTTTCATTTCATTTGTTTTTTACTCTTTCATGCCCATGGAAACAGGCGAACACGGAAGAGCAAGAATAAGATATATGGATAAAAATACTTTTAAAAGAGTAGAGAGGCTCCGTAAAACACAATATGAAGTTTAGTGGTTTATTTCGATTAATAGTGCAAAACAAGGCCCTGGAGGCCCTGAGATATGGTCGGGCACAAATTTGACGGGCCAGTCTGGAGAAGGCTGCCTTCAGCGGGGTAACTAAGGCACCAAAAACACACACACACACACACACACACACACACAAACTGTCTCTCCTTGTCAATGCTTTTACTAGTCAAACTGGCTATTGGTTTTGCATAGAGTTAACTGACTGAGCTATTGGTCGATGGCGGTTAAGGAGATCTAAAAGAGTCGGAGTGTTTTTCCTGTTTTACAGAAAAATGTAGCGACTCCTTGTTATAATCGTGGCATGAACTACTGGGTAAAGTTAGCAAACTAACTGGTTAAACTCAGAGAACTTGGTTATCATTAATGCAGTTGCGGCTAAAACAAAAATGAACAGGTGATGGTTAACAGAGGAACGAACAGGTGATGGTTAACAGAGAAACGAACAGGTGATGGTTAACAGAGGAACAAACAGGTGATGGTTAACAGAGGAACGAACAGGTGATGGTTAACAGAGGAACTAACAGGTGATGGTTAAGAGAGGAACTAACAGGTGATGGTTAACAGAGGAACTAACAGGTGATGGTTAACAGAGGAACTAACAGGTGATGGTTAACAGAGAAACTAACAGGTGATGGTTAACAGAGGAACTAACAGGTGATGGTTAACAGAGGAACTAACAGGTGATGGTTAACAGAGGAACTAACAGGTGATGGTTAACAGAGGAACAACAGGTGATGGTTAACAGAGGAACTAATAGGTGATGGTTAACAGAAGAACTAACAGGTGATGGTTAACAGAGGAACTAACAGGTGATGGTTAACAGAGGAACAAACAGGTGATGGTTAACAGAGGAACGAACAGGTGATGGTTAATAGAGGAACTAACAGGTGATGGTTAACAGAGAAACTAACAGGTGATGGTTAACAGAGGAACTAAGAGGTGATGGTTAACAGAGGAACTAACAGGTGATGGTTAACAGAGGAACTAACAGGTGATGGTTAACAGAGGAATGAACAGGTGATGGTTAACAGAGGAACGAACAGGTGATGGTTAACAGAGGAACTAACAGGTGATGGTAAACAGAGGAACTAACAGGTGATGGTTAACAGAGGAACTAACAGGTGATGGTTAACAGAGGAACTAACAGGTGATGGTTAACAGAGGAACAACAGGTGATGGTTAACAGAGGGACTAACAGGTGATGGTTAACAGAGGAACGAACAGGTGATGGTTAACAGAGGAACTAACAGGTGATGGTTAACAGAGGAACTAACAGGTGATGGTTAACAGAGGAACAAACAGGTGATGGTTAACAGAGGAACGAACAGGTGATGGTTAACAGAGGAACTAACAGGTGATGCTTAACAGAGGAACAAACAGGTGATGGTTAACAGAGGGACTAACAGGTGATGGTTAACAGAGGAACTAACAGGTGATGGTTAACAGAGGAACAAACAGGTGATGGTTAACAGAGGAACGAACAGGTGATGGTTAATAGAGGAACTAACAGGTGATGGTTAATAGAGGAACTAACAGGTGATGGTTAACAGAGGAACTAACAGGTGATGGTTAACAGAGGAACTAACAGGTGATGGTTAACAGAGGAACTAACAGGTGATGGTTAACAGAGGAACTAACAGGTGATGGTTAACAGAGGAACTAACAGGTGATGGTTAACAGAGGAACTAACAGGTGATGGTTAACAGAGGAACTAACAGGTGATGGTTAACAGAGGAACTAACAGGTGATGGTTAACAGAGGAACTAACAGGTGATGGTTAACAGAGGAACTAACAGGTGATGGTTAACAGAGGAACTAACAGGTGATGGTTAATAGAGAAACTAACAGGTGATGGTTAACAGAGGAATGAACAGGTGATGGTTAACAGAGGAACTAACAGGTGATGGTTAACAGAGGGACTAACAGGTGATGGTTAACAGAGGGACTAACAGGTGATGGTTAACAGAGGAACTAACAGGTGATGGTTAACAGAGGAACTAACAGGTGATGGTTAACAGAGGAACTAACAGGCGATGGTTAACAGAGGAACAACAGGTGATGGTTAACAGAGGGACTAACAGGTGATGGTTAACAGAGGGACTAACAGGTGATGGTTAACAGAGGAATGAACAAGCGAGGTGCGGTGGAGCCAGATCATGACGTTTCTATGATACCGTTAGGCCTAGAAATGTAGTCGGTTTTATGTTCAATAGGATCCCGAAGTTTCCTCTGACATCTAGTCTGGGTTAATATCTGTGGGACTGACATATCTGTGGTTCAGAGCAACAGGTACCACATCATGGCCAGGAACCCTGTCGTAGCTCGAATCAAACACGGGCAGATTTCTCCAAAAACATAGACGGCTAAAATGTGATGGAATGTATTTAATTCCTGAGAACGAACCCAATAACATACTATGCTTGTAAGAGTACAATAAACATTGGCCAGGGGGGGAAATGAAGTGAAAGAGGGGGGAGTATGGTTGTCAAAACATCTATGATTAGCGATGTATTCATGGGTAGACGATCATTTTGTTTTGATCAGCTGTGGCGTTACAGCTAATGTAAACAACGGCCGACTGAAGGCACGCGGAAAGAAGAACACTCTTTATCAGTCCAGCACCCCCCGCGCGAACACCAAAACAGTCACGCCGTCTAACGTGAAGTCATGGAGAAAGAGCCGTTTGAGAAAACCCAAACCCGGAGGAATCTTTACTGTAGATATTAAGAGACGTGCGGGGGCTGTGTTCGTTAAGTAAGCCCCGTGCACCTGCCGCGCTCTGCTTTCATGTAGCTCCGTGTGTGAAGTACACACTGGTTACAGTACACATGTTGCAACAGTCAGCTTCAAAGACCAGAACAAACATTTCAAACAGCAACTTTTTTTTCCAGAAAGCGATCGCATCAACGAGATCTCGGCGGATTGTTCGGATGTCGAAATGTCGTCGAGTGTCATTATAAAAACGCACTTAAATATTTGCATACTGTAGAAGGAGGCGGAAACCGTAGCTATAGTAAAACAACCATTTGTGGCCCCGGGGTGATGTAGTGATCAAACCCCATTCCCTGCACTGAACATGTACTGCTGGAGCATGGGTTCAACTCGGGCCGGCTGCTCTTTCAAATATCTTTCACATATGTTTCTGTGAAGCCTAGAACGCCTTGAATTTGTTACAAAAAAGCTAAAAAAGATATGCCTATTAAAAAAGGAAACATCAAAACCAACATTGTTTTAACTAGAGGTATGGTATCCACTATGTAGACTGAAACCAATCTAACATCCTGATACACCCAGATGGTCAATGGGAACTCATCCATGTTCCATCCAGGGAATCCATGAGAACGCTCTCAGAGTCTACGGAAAGCTGACAGACTTCACACAGTCTCGCTCACCCGTCTGAGTTACTTTTCGAAAAGAGAGGGAGGTGGTTTATGATGTTTATTTTTTACCGGTCCGAGATGCACAACTTATTCGGTTCTTCTTGTTATTAACGGCAGCGAGTGAATGAGCGGAAAACAGAGAGAGAGAGAGAGTGAAGTAAATCTAATCGGGTAGAAAGACTCCCTGCAAACCACGAACGCAGGAGGCAAGTGGGGGAGTGTTTTCCTGCGTAACTCTCGTGGTCTGCGATGAAGGGGCGGTCACGGCGGCCTTATCAGTTCACCAACGGCAGAAAACTGCAAACGATTAGCATCTAATTGAACCCTGGCTCTTATTCAATGGGCTGCCATTCAAACCGCAGAATCTATATGTATTTCAGAAGTTAGCACTCGTTGGACCCGGGTCTCTCTGTCACTCCACTTTTGTGCTGGAGGATAACAAACATATTTCCATTTGAAAGGCGCTCCAATATGGGTTTATTTCTGAGGTGTTGTTGTGGTTTGGTGTTTGAGTTGGGTCTGTGTGTGTGTGTGTGTGTGTGTGTGTGTGTGTGTGTGTGTGTGTGTGTGTGTGTGTCAGCGGAGTTTGTATGTGATGAGGTAAATATTGCCATGGAGAAAAGGTCTGCTCTAGGTACAGCAGCAGTACGACGCCACTAAGAATATTCCAGAACGAGCCGCACGAATAGCGTCGGGTGTTTGGGTTGTGGGAGGAAAAGCTTGTTGGAACTGAAAAACTGAAACACTGATAAAGAAAATATTTTTAAAAGAATCAGCAAACTGGGGAATGAAACAAAGAGGACTTTAAAGAGGAGTTAAAACAAATCGGAGGGTGAACGTGACGCTTGAACAGTTTTAAATGGCGATAAAGACCAGCCAGTCAGGGCTTTACACCAATATATGTCTGCTCAAGTCTCAAATTGACCCTGGGCAACGTAGAACCACAGACCAGAATTGTACTTTATCAGCCACAAGGATGAACCGTTCATCAACAGAGATTAAACACATGTAGCTCCCAGTCAAGGAAAGAAAGGGAGGGGGAAAAAATCCTAGCAACTGTAAAATACGAGGGCTGGAGAAGGTTCACGAAGACTTCTGTCGGGGTTGTCTTTTGAAGATGTCAGAAGATGCGTACAGCGAGGCTGTATTATGCATACCATAAACTAACCAACGCTGGAGGTGGCTTAAACACACTTGCACACACACGTCCACACACCCGGCTGTGGCGGCGTTTTAGACTCGGAGCGGTTCATGCGAGGCGGACACGATGTCTAACTCGCTCACCGGAGGGAAATTGAGAGAGAGAGAGATGTGGCCCTGACTGAGCTGTCGTCCGTCTTTCTTTCTTTCTGTCAGGCACGGGTTTCTGTGGGCAGAGTAGCCAAGGTGCCATTGGCTGGTCAAACTCGACTGGCCTACGTCTCAATAATTGCCTTATTTTAGGCGGAAGAACACGGTTCCCGTTTTAAGGACAGTCAAGTCTATCATAGGCGACACAATGACAAAAATAAATGTTGAATTTAAAAAATAAAACCGGTGCTATTAAATTCTCCGCAATGGACACGTTTAGCTTTTATGTAAAAGAGTGAAAGGATCAAATATATTATCAATTTCAATACATGCTGGCTTATAATCATCAATTGACTACATTTGGCTTTTGAGAGAACCCAAAGATGCATGTGAGAAGAAATCAAAGGGAGAGGGCAAATGTGAAAGTAGACTAGAATAGAGGGGGGGAAACTGAATGAGAAAGGCAAAGAAACTGTCCATTAACCAAAAGCAATTTCTGTGGTTGTGCACTCGGCTGCTCCGAGGTTCCTGGCCAACCTAATAGCCTTTCATTACAAGTTTCCTTCTCTGCCAATTAGAGGGCTAGTCAGTGTCTGACGCTGGCCACCCCACCGGCCCACAGCCACACACTTTGATCTGCCCTCGGCTCACTGGTGCACTGCTAATGACCAGGGGACATAGCTCCACTCACAGGAGGGTCTGGCACACACACACACACACACACACACACACCCCTGGCTCCAAATAAAAGCCCTGTAATTAGCAATTACAACAACTGCTGCTTTAATATGAGAACTTCATTCTCTCTTTCTCTCTCTTTTGTTGTTTCTTGGAGTGGTTCCTGGTCACCACACTTACACATAGCATTCCTGTCCTGCTGTGTGTATGCGTGCGCGTCCGTGCGTGCGTGTGTGTGTGTTTGCCTGTGTCTGTGTGTGTGTGTTTGCCTGTGTGTGTGTGTGCGCGTCCGTGCGTGTGTGTGCGTGTGTTTGCCTGTGTGTGTGTGTGCGCGTCCGTGCGTGCGTGCGTGTGTGTGTGTTTGCCTGTGTCTGTGTGTGTGCGTGTGTTTGCCTGTGTGTGTGTGTGCGCGTCCGTGCGTGCGTGTGTGTGTGTGTTTGCCTGTGTGTGTGTGTGTGTGCTTGGCTGTGTGTGTGTTTGGCTGTGTGTGTGTGCGTGCGTGCGTGTGTGTTTGGCAGTGTGTGGGTGAGTGATCATCTGCATCTCACCAGTGAGTGTTTTTCTGACCTGTGGGTATAATCATTTACAGTATTTAAAGCTTGACCTTTGACCCCAGACCCAGACCAACATTGTGTCAGACAGGATGCATTTCATATTTGTTTTATTCACCCAGGGATGGTCGCCAGTAAAATCTGTTTTGGTATTTTCTGACTGAAATGTTGTCATACATAAACATAAATCATACAGATGATAACTGAAGGACTGTGAAGGCTGGTGTGGAAGTTAAGACAAGACAGGGGAACATGTGAGTATGAGTGACTATGAGTATTATCTAGCTTTTATATTGCCAAAATAAATATGGAGAAGATCAAACACAAATCAATTAATTGAGGAGACTAAATACATATCAGCGAATCCATTTACTTAGTATAAAATTAAAGAAATAAACAAGGTAAACCAAGTTCCACTTTACTAATGTAGTCATGTCCTGAGATGACTGGGTATTTGTGTGAGTACAGCAGAGTATTCTCAACTCATTCTCGTCTGATCTCGATTTGAAGAGTGATCAACGTTTGTGCGGTTTGCTGGGCGACAACATGGCGTCACTGACACACAGTTTAAAAAACATCTGAAATGCAAATCTGTATTTATGTTTGTCCTGTCAACTAGACATACTATTAAATGAATAAATGAATGTAATACAACCACCAACTGTGAGCCATTTCAAAATAAACAGGTACAGGACATATAGTATGTTGGCACCTGTTTGGGTATGACACATCTACTGACATGTTTATTAACCCTGTGGATACATCAAAACTTAATAAAAATATAACATGTAATTGTATACATTCTGTAAAAGAGTGCCTGTTAAATGCACAACTTGCATAAATGTACTTTTGACGCTCGTACAGACATATACGATTATCAATTATACTGGGCCTTAAAAGAATTTACACAGAAGGATGTTGATTCAAAACATGAGTGTATTGTCACCTGACAAAATTAATGATGAGTGTGATTTGGACAGTAACCAACTGCTGTCTCTGTGTTATGACAAACACACAAATGGTACACTCAGAACACAGTTGATGGCATAGTTCCCACTACTACAGCCACACGCGCACTCGCACGCGCACACGCACACACACACACTCTAACAATAAATATAAAAAGACATTCTGAAGCCATTTGAAATAAAACATGGGCTACGTAGAACAGGTCTGCTTTCAAAAAGGAATCTAGACTCGGTTGACGGACAACAACTGCGTAAAGACCAAAATCACAGAAACAATGTGCTCTGGCATAAGTTAAAGCAAAAAATGTTTTGCCAAAATGCCAGAATCATGTGTAGCAAAATCAAACCACTGTTTTTATCAGAAGAACCTACCACTATTCATAAATCGTGGAGGCAGATGCATTAGGGTTTGGGGCTGCTTTACCTCCTCAGGGGCCTCGCTAACTTGTCATCATTGGGTCAGTCATGAATTCCATCTTTTTTAAGAATGTGTGCACAACAAAGGTTGTCAACTGAGTCAAAGCGTGAATTCCATATTTCACCAAAGATTTATTGAGGAGAATGTGATACAATCTATAAAAAGCTGACAATGATACAACACACACAAGCAAAGCAACAAACAACACACAAAAAGTAGATATGGATGGTTAGGAAATGCACTTGAAGTGGGACGTTCATCGATTCAAAAATGCACTCAAAGCACTCAAACAAGATAGAGTTAAACCAGTACCCTAAAGCAGAGTGGGCTGAACTTGTCCCAGTTGATCTAGGAGGCAACAAGAGCTATTGAAGCTTTGGGTGTACTTATTTTCTACACTATAAAAGTACATTTTGGTAGATTTTTGATAAATAAATGATTAAGAATAATCTCATATCTATTAAATCTGACAGAGGTGAAGCGATTGAATAACTTATAGACTTATTTTAAAACGGTCAGCGAATTGCAGACAATTCCTTTTCTAAAGATAATTTCAAACCAATCTCTTAGCTTCAGGCAAACAACTGAGGTGGGGGGAGCCTGCATTTTTGTTGTTACAATTAGGGATTATCTCTTTAAAACATACAAACAAACAAACATTCGCAGACACACACACACACAGACGACTACTCTAGCGCCTCGGAGCTCCCCGGCGTGTGTCGGAGCCAGGCTGAACACTGTGGAATGTCAGGTGTGTGAATCACAAAGACGGTGTTTATGTTAAGGCTGGGGTCAGGCCGACAGGTATGTTTTAACGACAACATCACCTCTCCCTGACCCGGTTAATAGACAAGGTGAGGCAGCAGTCAACGGAAGACAGCGACACCCCTCTTCAGCCTCAACACCCCCACACCACCACCCAAACACTCAACAGCACATTTATCAAAAGTAGGACGAGAAGCAGAAAAATCACAGCCTTTCGAGACCAGTCGCCGTGGTTTCCTCAGCTGTCGGCAGAGATGGAGAAAATGTAGATTTACGCAGGAATTGACGGACGGATGTATGAATGGAAACTGGGAAGGAAAAGGCCTAGGTGAGGATGAGGTCCGTCCTACATGGTTACTTCACCGCTGTTTGTGTTTGAACCTGATGAGAATCACTTTAACTAAGTGAGTACGACACAATTGACCCGTGGAATTAATGACTCGGTGTTAAGATATTGTGAATCACACAGCGCTGTCTTTTTTACTCTATCCGATGTTCGACAGTTTCTCAACGAACACAGACTTGTACCCGAAACACACAAACAGTGTATTTATCTCTCGCCACATACACACGCGCACATGCACAAACCATTGTGAGCGAGCATGCGAACACACACACACACAGAATTGACGGACGGATGTATGAATGGAAACTGGGAAGGAAAAGGCCTAGGTGAGGATGAGGTCCGTCCTACATGGTTACTTCACCGCTGTTTGTGTTTGAACCTGATGAGAATCACTTTAACTAAGTGAGTACGACACAATTGACCCGTGGAATTAATGACTCGGTGTTAAGATATTGTGAATCACACAGCGCTGTCTTTTTTACTCTATCCGATGTTCGACAGTTTCTCAACGAACACAGACTTGTACCCGAAACACACAAACAGTGTATTTATCTCTCGCCACATACACACGCGCACATGCACAAACCATTGTGAGCGAGCATGCGAACACACACACACACACACACACACAGAATGAGCGATGACTACCATACTCCATATTACTGGTGTACAGATAACTGGTAGGCTCCCCTGGCCCTGCCAATCCACTGTAATCCCTCAAACACTCTGAATTTTCATTTCAAACAAAAGCCAAATCCGCCACAAGACACAGGAAAGCGTTCTGTTCACTCCTTTTTCCCATCCCTCGTTTTTGTTGTCGTCTCTGTATTTCCGCTCCGCACGTCCCAACCACTTGTTCTCTCTCTCTGTTTGCTCTGTTTATGGAACACAATATAAGCCCGATAAACGACGCCGTGCAAAACAAAAACGCATTGAGTCAACCGACAGTGAATTTAGACTGATATTTAGCATAATTGAATATATTCCCACCACATCTCTCCACATGGTCTCGTTCTGAGTCCACGGTGATTAAACACTTGATGATTGATCCAGAACACCACGGCGGCTAGCAAACGTTCTAGATCAACCAATGCAGATGGCTGCTGTAGAAGCTAAAATCCATACACAAGCCGCAAATATTCGAACCAAAGAAGACACCCTAAACATTCCGAAACCCTGCGGTGGAGAATACAACGAAATAAACGCAGATATCACCTTGTGGGCGTGTCGTCACATGTGGTATGTCTGATTAGGTTATATTATGCATTCTCAGCTAACCTCCAACTATGCTGCGTGCATTTTTCTTTATAAATGGTTCCCATATTTTAAGAGATACCGTTTTTAAATAGCTGTGGGACAGATTCTAACTCACGGTGGCGGGTAATTTCTGCACCCGAGGCTGTGTCTCTAACAGCGCCGACCACCCGAGGACACTTTAACATCTACGTTATCATGTTGTTTGTTTATTTTTTAAGTCAAACTTCTTTAGTAGATTGTCACCTGCCTGAGATCTATGGTCCACACACATGTTTTAGCAGGTAGCAGTGAGCACCTAGACTCCCATTGGTTGGATTATGAGAGGACATACCTCCGTCATAGATACTGTCCTTACCCCACTGCCCTTTTGTCTAACCCCACCTCAACCCTGTTGAAGCCTAAATGCCAGTCTAAAGGCTGTCCCTATGGTGACAGACAGGTAAGAACATGCTGAGACAACGCGGTTTAGCCACGCTTGGAATCGGCTCCAGGCACATTTGGCCAAATCGCAGGAAATCTCAGCAAACCTGGGAGAAAACATAGAACCAGAACTCCTAAAGAGCATTTACCCAATTTGCCTAGTGCCTATGTTTCAACCATCCAGGCCGGATCTGCAGGACAACCGTTCGTTTTTACGGGCACATGTTTTGCAATCTTGAAAGTTCTCGTCCTCGCCGAAGACCCCATGAATAGACACGCCACACGATTATATTCCGCTGGTCATTTGGAATTGCCTACCAATGAACCATTAAGCGACATGGCAGAATGTTCGGCTTGTATTACAGTTAACAGACGCCATTACGAGCTGTGCCAGAGAACGCAGGCTGCGCCTCACAGCATCACTGCCCAGGATGGATTTAGCATTTCAGAAGCTACACACACACACACACATTCCTGGCTAGCCACGTTGACCATCCCACACAACCGATTCACACACTCAACACCCTCACAGGGTGTACAATAACGACCAGCTCGCCCCCCCCGCTTGTCTCCAGCGTATCACCAGATGCCGACGAGCTCCCCCCCCCCGATGGGTTCGGCCGTGAACCAAAAAACGCAGAGGCAGTAAAGGTGATGACGGAAGACAAGAGACCATTACAGGGGACGGAGTCGAGATAAGATAATTGAAATTGGATATTGCAGTGTTCTGAAAATAAAGAGAGATTGTGAAGGGGGCAGGGAGAGGGGGTGTATGGGGGCGAATATGCAGTCTAGCCATTTTCCCTCTCCTCTAAGTCAGACTTAAGCCAAATGGCTGGAATGAAATCTGGGGTTGTGGCACGCCGGTGCTGCCGCATTCAAGTCACATGCAACACTAAGCCTCTTAGATTACAAAACACTTTGGCTGTGTGCGCACGTTTCTGCCATTTAATTATCAGTTCATATTCCCTGCTGGGTGCCTGTGCGCGCACGTATGCACGCACGCACGCACGCACTCTTAGACATCCTCAATAGAAACACACAAATACACACATTCTTAGACATCCTCACACACACACACACACACACATAATGGATTCAAACCGTCGTTCAGGTCGGCACGCAGATTAAGGACAGTGGGACATTCTCAGGTACAAATGAGACACAAACAGGCCTAGTGGGGAACCTAACAGAAACCGCGCACACCCAAAAGACGGGGGACGGAGGCATCGTTTTGGCACCACGTCTCTCATCGCCACCGTGCACTTCACCCCCCCCCCCCCACCGGTCCACCTTTTCAAACGCTCCCCCCTGCCCCCAGACACGACTGTCACTACGACCATTACCGGCGTCCATTCAGGTTCTGCCCGTCCGTCAGCCCAAAGGGTTCCTTGTTCTCCCCAGTCTGCAGGGCTGCCCTGCCGCAGTCCACTGGCCACTGACCCCTGGCTATGGCTCCGGCGCCCCCGATTATGGCCTAATTGCGCCAGTGGAAGCCTCGCAGACCAAGGCACCGCATTACAGCCAATTAGGGCAGCCCACTCCAAGTCCCGTCAGGGTATAGGGTTACCCAGGCAGGGCCTGGTGGGACATTCAGGGGACGAACGGATGACACTCACACACACCGGGGTCCCGGGCTGGGAATAGGGGCCGAAGGGGCCTAAATGAAGTGGCTAGAGAAAGACAGACAGAGACGGAGAAAGAAAAAAAAGGCTTGTGTCTCTCCATTCATGCGTATGCAGACTATGACCCGAGGAGACAGCTGTAATTTGTGGCTGTCATTGTGATGGAGATAATACCACTCGTCCTCTCCGCAACTACAAGGTAGAGATCCTTCCACTTTACAGACAGGTCTTGTCTCCGTCTGTTCCTGGATCAGGCCCAAGCTGGTATTTACGAACGGATACAGCGAAAAGAGGGATGAATGTGACAGAGAGAAAAAAGGCAAGTTTCTGACACCATTACTCCTGGCAAATCACAATCATTACCGGGATTTGTTTCCTGTACAATTAGATTTACAGGACCCAACCGTGCAATTACACTATTAGTAAATCTAAAGATAAGTAAAAGATGATCCAAGATATGTACGGACCAGATGGTCAGTTTTCATAGCTCGTACCGTAAACGAAAACTACCCATACAGTTAAATCCCAAGTGCCTATTAAGTCCCAATGTCCTTCATGCTTGTGTACACGCACACCATTCAGAGTTCCAGACTGAGTACAAACATTTGACTTGGCAGTGTAACACACAACTGGTTATTGGTTGATAGGATGCCAGTGATTTCTTAGTCAGTTTAACTTTTCAATAAGTCTTTTTGTTCACGATTGCTTGAGAGCGGTGCCCCCCCCCCACAAAAAAATATATGATAGTGCCTGTCTACTTCACAGTCCACAGCTGTGTGACGCCAGCCAGCTCACTTCCTCTTTTTTTCCAACTGTACACATTGGGTTCGTTTAATAGACGCATTTGTTTAATATTGCTTTCAACCTCGTTTTACTGTCTTCCCCAATTCGGGATATCCAAACGTAGTACCTGTAGCCCAGTTTCAACTGCCAACGGATTTAGAAGCGTTCCTCGCGCGTACTTCATCAAGTCTTTCTGCTGTTTGCCGCGGCTCCGCCTACCAGGAAATCAGGTCACGAAAACGTGTTGAGGGCCACTCCCTGACCTCATCCATTAGCGTTGACAGAGACGGCACAACTTAAGGGAGTAAACCTCAGCTGATTAACCCCGGGTTCCAATGATGAAAAAAATTAAATATTGTTTTATCTCAATACACGCCGACACAAACCAGAAGGAGACAGACATATACAGTACATACAGTAGACACAGGCTCGTTATGGGACACGGCCTATCGTGTGCCGGTGTCATCAAATGACAGAACCCTCACAGCCATGTGATTGATCAGGTCTGAAACAATTCAGGGTCACGTGTCTGGTTCCAACCCGCTGGTCCAAGATGCTGTCAACATACTTGCAGATATCATCTACTGGTGGCTGAGCGGTATGTGTTTGGGGCTTAACAGATCAACCAGGTAAACACACACCTAGAAGCGCGCGCGCGCACACACACACACACACACACACACACACAGGAACGTGCCAGTTGTCACTCAAAACCTCTGCATCACCATTACTCATAGCAAATAGTAATTGTTTCGATCATCTCCAGATTAAGTGAACAAGGCTTTACAGTATCAGGTACACATGAGCTTCATATAATGACGGCCGTTACATTAAAGTTCCCGGTAAACATTTCTTTGTGATAGTGATCACTGTACTGGAGTGTGTGTGTGCGTGTGCGTTGGCGTAATAGTGATCACAGTACTAAAGTGAGTGTGTGTGCGTTGGCGTAATAGTGATCACTGTTTTGGAGTGTGTGTGTGTGCGTTGGCGCAATAGTGATCACTGTACTGGAGTGTGTGTGTGTGTGTGTCAACTTGTTATCTGAGAGATGCTGGTGGGAGATTGAACAAGCGCACAGAGCAGGTGGATTCAATAGAGGAAAAAAGAGAGTGTGGAAGAAGGTAGAGTTATGGTGAGACTGACGAGAAAATCCCGATGTAGAATCTGCTCCAGCTACAGATGCTGTTGTTGTTAGTAGAGACGGAAAATCCTTGTTCCAAACAGTGATAAGGACAAAGTATCTCTGTCCCCGCGGGTAGAGAGAGAGAGAGAGAGGAGAGAATCTGAGGCCTGTAGATGGGACTGTAATGAATATCAATAGTGACGGATTGGGGCTGTTCCCGGTTCCCTTGTCCCCTTCGGGCCGTTATCAACTCCTTCACTTGACACCCATTGATAGGACACTATGCATGAGAATGGGGATTGTAATATATGCTAATGCTATGTAAACACGGGCTGATCTGGACGCAGAGATTCTGGGGGGAGAATGGATCAACAGTTACAGCGGGAGAATTTCTCAGAACCCCAACAGGAGCCTCTAAGCATATTTATCTAAAAATGAATGTGACATGGAAGAGAGGAAACTCAGCAACACACTTTCTGCAACTCCCTCCCTCCCTCGCTCCCCCTCCACCCACTCTGGTGTCTCTCTCTCTCTCTGCTCCTCCCCTAACGCTCCTCTCGCCCTCAACCCGCGCCTCCCCCCTCAAATGTTACTAATGACATGGAGGTAATGGTAGATTTTACTAATGACATGGAGGTAATGGCAGATATTACTAATGACATGGAGGTAATGGCAGATATTACTAATGACATGGAGGTAATGGCAGATATTACTAATGACATGGAGGTAATGGCAGATATTACTAATGACATGGAGGTAATGGCAGATATTACTAATGACATGGAGGTAATGGCAGATATTACTAATGACAATGGAGGTAATGGCAGATATTACTAATGACAATGGAGGTAATGGCAGATATTACTAATGACAATGGAGGTAATGGCAGATATTACTAATGACATGGAGGTAATGGCAGATATTACTAATGACATGGAGGTAATGGCAGATATTACTAATGGCATGGAGGTAATGGCAAATATTACTAATGACATGGAGGTAATGGCAGATATTACTAATGACATGGAGGTAATGGCAGATATTACTAATGACATGGAGGTAATGGCAGATATTACTAATGACATGGAGGTAATGGCAGATATTACTAATGACATGGAGGTAATGGCAGATATTACTAATGACATGGAGGTAATGGCAAATATTACTAATGACATGGAGGTAATGGCAGATATTACTAATGACATGGAGGTAATGGCAGATATTACTAATGACATGGAGGTAATGGCAAATATTACTAATGACATGGAGGTAATGGCAGATATTACTAATGACATGGAGGTAATGGCAGATATTACTAATGACAATGGAGGTAATGGCAGATATTACTAATGACATGGAGGTAATGGCAGATATTACTAATGACATGGAGGTAATGGCAGATATTACTAATGACATGGAGGTAATGGCAGATATTACTAATGACATGGAGGTAATGGCAGATATTACTAATGACATGGAGGTAATGGCAAATATTACTAATGACATGGAGGTAATGGCAGATATTACTAATGACATGGAGGTAATGGCAGATATTACTAATGACATGAAGGTAATGGCAGATATTACTAATGACATGGAGGTAATGGCAGATATTACTAATGACATGGAGGTAATGGCAGATATTACTAATGATATGGAGGTAATGGCAGTTATTACCAATGACATGGAGGTAATGGCAGATATTACTAATGACAATGAGGTAATGGCAAATATTACTAATGACAATGAGCCATCACCAGACGTATTAACAGAGAGAACTGGACCAAAGTCAGACAACTGCTGCACTTTACTAGGAGACTGAAAAAATACAAAGAACAAACAAAAATGAAGTCGCAGTAGGCAGTTGTGACGCAAAAAGAAGGTCTGGTTCTGGTGTCTTCTGGTGTCGTCATCCAGTCGTCTTTCTCCGCAGACAGCAATGTGTCACTCGGACATTTCTCCTCCTCGACCAACCAGCCTGGCCCAGTTCAATAGGCAGATGAGAGAATTATCACCGTCAGCTGTGTCTGATTGTGCTCAACCCAATCTGAATTGTTTAGAAGCAGTCAGGCTACCCAACCACTCGCGCTACGGCGAAAACCTGTTAGGTTGCAACCTTCCGTGGAATCGGTTCTACTTCTAAGAACATTCCTTGAAATAAAAACTGCCCAGATGAAGGGCCATTTCGAAACATACGTGAGCTGCACAATCTTGTTTCGTCTGCAAGCTCTACTACAACAGACAGGGCGAAAGAGAGAGAGAAAGAGAGCCGGAGTTGGAAAAATGAGCAGAAAAGGAGAGAAAGGCGTGTTTGAGTGTGTTAGTGAGATGCCGTGGCCCGGGGCAGCGAGGTGGGATTTGTAAACCCTTTGTAAGTAACAGACTCCACTCTACGGAGGTTCAAAGTATGTTTTTGTGTGAGTAATCCGTGATGGATGTTTTAATTGAAAGCACAAGACTTTTAGGGTTGTTTTCAGAGGCTGCTGCCAACATCTGACACCTCCACGCCAGACCCTGGTTACGTTGAGGAAGTCACAGGTCACAGGGAAACACACGGAACGTGGATTTACTTGGGCCAGTAACGCTTTTCTGTCGATATACTTGGACGGGTAACGCTTTTCTGTCGATTTACTTGGGCCGGTAAGGCTTTTCTCCATCTTCACACTAAAGCCACGACACACCTCCGACCTATGAACACGAAGCGTAAGACCAAATATATGTCGGCGTATTTCCACCCGTAAATATCATCAGTGCACTCGTTCGTAATTGTGATAAAGGCCATGCTATTAAGGTCATTTGTGTCAGACTAACTACTAAGTAATCCCATTGGGACAGTAAATCACTGGGGCAGGCAGGGGGGTTGGGGGGGGTCAGGGTGGGTTGAGGCTTGGCTGGGGATAGACTGGTCTAAAGTGTGCGGTGGGCTGACAGAACAGGGAGCCATAAATTCTCAGCATGATGATGAGTCGGTGTCACGCGGTCCGTCCCGTTTGACCAGGAGGGGTGAAGCCTGGTCGGGCCGGAACCCTTTTCCACCCCCGCCTCTCTTAAACCATCTCTGCATTCCAGAACTCTCCTGTCCCTCTGTCCCCCGGAATAAAAATTCAATAGATGTTCCACTAGCTGGCGTTTTTGAAGACGCCATCTTCCGTCGGAACGGCGCCTGTGCTATTTTGCGGTCTGTGAATGACAGGCGCAAAGGATGTTCGAAGCGAAGCAGCGCGGGGAAAACTTCACAAGGATGTGCATCCTCTTCCCTCCGTCGCCAACCGCCCGGTTGCCCCCGACGACGTACGCCTCAGAATCAGAAAACTTAATTTGAAAAAATTCAAATAAATAAAAACAAACCCCGCCAAAAAAATATGAAAAATGTATTCAATTTTGAACCCTTTGATAGATTTATCCCCCCAACCCCAGAATAATGAAAAATAAGATTTAATAACACCTTTCATATGGAGACTACAAAGCCAGCTATTTGCATTACAGTGTGAATCAGGAAAAGGCAGTGTTGCCTCTAAGCGTATTGATGTGCAGTTCAGAGCAGACAGCCAGCATTGTTTCATGCTAAAGCTTGACGGATGTCAAGGTGATTATACTTTAGATCACCCCTAAGAAGACAAGGTTTTGAAATGTTAAAATACAGACAGGCGACCTGGAAGCTTTCAAATGTTTGTTTTACAGGGAGGTGAAAAGCGGAGACACAAATCGAGAGAGCGAGAGGAAACAAACTTTAGCATTTCAATCGCTGCAGCACAAAACAGAGGATTGATTAACACCGCAACAGTTTCTCAACAAATCTCCGTGTGGAATATTTGCTGTGCGTAACCCATTGCAGATGGCTCTACCCGTAAGCATAGACACAGCCTTGAAAAACAAACTGAAAGAAAAGAGCACGTGTACACAAAAGTTATATCAACTCACACCCACCAAATCGCCCCACACACACACACACACACACACACACACACACACACACACACACACACACACACACACACACACACACACACACACACACACACACACACACACACACACACACACACACACACACAGGTTGAACAGTGTGTAATGTACACTTTACAGAGTCTACAACCTGTTCCCCCATCCAATCTGTCCCAAGCCCTCATCTCCTGAACACCACACAGGTAAAAAAAAAAGTCTTAAAAACTCTTCAAAGCCCTGACCTCACCAACGCTTAACCACAGGACCACATGAAACCACGACCAACAGCACAGCACAGTCCCGCTCCAAACAATAAAAATGTCCACACCTCCCTTTTACCTATTCCACTGGTTGATTCCCTCCCTCCCTCCTTCACCAGCGTTGTCCTCGGTGATTGATGTGAGGGACAGGCATCTGAGCCAATTACACTGATTTATGTCCCTAATTAACCAAGTAATGCTGACTCTGGAATCTCCCTCCGTTCTCTCACACACACAGGCAAGCGCCCAGCCCAGGTGTGTGTGTGTGTGTGTGTGGGCGCGCAAGCGTGTTTCGCAGCTCTTACCTCCGATTGGAGGAAGGAGAGGGAGGGGAAAGTGTCTGATGTAAGCTGGGCACAGTGTACACCTCTCAGAGATTTACACCGGTACCGGAAAGACGCCAAAACCAGAAAGAGCAAGCAGGAACAGATAAAGATGTATTTCTGCGGTTGGGGCACCGGCCCAAATAGATCCAGGGATTTCAAACTGTTTCTTATTCCAAATGCAGTAGACACACAGTAAATGTCCCAATGCTGCAGAACCCCTGACAACGAGCATTAGATTCCTACCAGAGCATTAACACCAGGGGGGTAGAAACCCAGAGAGGGAACGAACCCGAAAACCAAAAGACAAACGCATTTTTGAAATGAGAGAAAAAACGGGAACTACGGCGAGCTTCTAGAGTTCTGAAAAATAATTTGTATTTTAAAAGCGTTCGCGACCTTTGAGTAACGCTCTTTAGCGCAGGTTTTTATTCTGTTCCAGAAAAACAGACCATCAAAGAGCATATGCAAAACACACACTCACTTGTCACTCAGAAACGTCTATTTCCTATGTCTGTCTGCCAGCTAGTTTCCAAGGCTAATTAAGAAAACAAAAGTCATAGTTATCGCATTTCACATTGGATTAATAAAAAAAAGGAAGAAGAAAACTTCAGACGTGTATTGAATTTTGACGTTACTCCACAGACGGGCTTGTTCGCACAACTACCTGGCACCACACAGCGGCCTGTCAACCAATCCGGTTCCGTCTAGAACGAGCCTATCCATTTGCCGTAATTGGAACAACGACCATTGGAGAACTTTTTTCGGTTCCAACCCCTGACTGGAAAAGACAATAAAGTATTTTAAATTCTGACACGCTGTACGTCGATCCACATTGCACAGCGACAGTCCCCGAGACCTGCTCACCTGAACACCAGCGTTAGTGTACAGACAGGAATACAAGAGTGTGATCAGTGTCTGATAACAGACCAGTGGCTAGCAGCTATGTAAACTGCAAGACCAACGTTTAAAGGGCCTGGGGCCTTGTGAGTGTACTGCTTGCTGCAGGGCCCCTGGGCTGAGCTAATCGCCGCCCCCTTTCAGCCTAATTAGAGAAGATAAAGTAGATGATAGGCCGATTGGAGCAGATCAGGCAGCTGATTGGACAGCGCAGTTTCAGAACTCTGCGATCACTTTCCACGGCCGACTGTGATATGGTGACTTGCTGGGCCAAACTACCAGGCAGTCAGGATGTATCACAGCAGGTACAGGACAGAGGCCAGGCTGATGTGATCTATATCTATCATATAGTAGCATCATGTAACAGAAGGTTAGGTGACTGTGGTATGTTCATATGTATGGGTGTGAGTGTGTGTGTTTGTTGGTGTGTGTGTGCCTGCCTGTGTGTGGAATATTTGCTTTCCTGTTCAGGAGGAAAAGCAGACCCCTTCTAAAGCCCCCCTGGTTGTTACATTTAAAAATGTATTTAATAATTAGTAAAATAAGCTATCATTAGTTCACCAAGCACAGTCAGAAGACGCTCTGGTCACCCCTCAGAGCGTGTCACCTCTCTAGGTTTCTTCCTAAAATTGGCCCATCAGGAAGTGCTGGTGATGCGTGCTCTGTCGGGTTCAGGCTGGGTGTTTGTAAATTAACTTTGTGACAACTTTGTTGTCAAAAGGGCTTTACAAAATAAATGCGATTGATGGATTGATAGCATTGGTTATGTGGGGTTAGCGTTGGTTATTTGGAGTAAGGTAGGGTAGAATGTTAAATTGTAATGTTTAGTGTCCCCACAAAATTAGTCATCAAACAAACATAAAGAAGTGTGTATTTGATACGGACAATGACCTTTAATATTTAACGTACTGTCAGTTAGACATGTGAAACTGTATCTCTATGTTGGGTCAGTTGTCATGGTTACTTCCAGGCCTCAGGTAAAATTACGGCCTGTTTGTTTTAGGTTGAAGTTTGTGCATGTGTGTGTTCGTGTGTGTACAAGACTGTCTCCATTAATTTGTGTGGGTATTGGCGTGTGTATATGTGTGTGTTTTTGGGTGTGAAAGAGAGCGAAAGAGTGTGCGTGTGCATAGTGATTCCTCTCAGATGAGTGTGCCTATCTATAAGACCATCTCAGCCGTAGGATAACTACTGTGTCAACACGAGGACGACTTAACAGCCAGATGAGCTGTCAGTCCAACCCGCTGCCACTAATATGACAACACCAGCCTGATGGTTCTCACTCAGCCGGCATTATCCTCCTCAAGCAGGACACACCGAGACTTCGCCAGTTCACAGAGACTTCGCCAGTTCACAGAGACTTCGCCAGTTCACAGAGACTTCGCCAGTTCACAGAGACTTCGCCAGTTCACAGAGACTTCGCCAGTGCACAGAGACTTCGCCAGTGCACAGAGACTTCGCCAGTGCACAGAGACTTCGTCAGTGCACAGATACTTCGTCAGTGCACAGATACTTCGCCAGTTCACAGAGACTTCGCCAGTTCACAGAGACTTCGCCAGTTCACAGAGACTTCGTCAGTGCACAGAGACTTCACCAATTCTCCACAGACAACAATGAAAGATCCATTGAATTGAGGTTGTTTTTATTTTTGTGCCAATCGCCATTTTTCTTTCCATCCTCTTTTCTGAGTTGTTAAAAATCTTCTCTGAGCTTAGCGGCTAAAGCTTCTCCTATTGGAGGGTGTGTGAGCTCCGGAGGTTGTTAAGTCGGCTCGGGAGCGGATGAAGGTTGGATGGAGAGAGGAGGCGAATAAGGAGTGACGAGGGAGATGAATCATGAGCATGTGCAGAGTTCTGGTCAGAGGTCAGAGGTCAGAGAACAGGGGTGCAACGAAGATAAGACCCGCCTCATTCCACTCCAGACAGGCACGCGCCCAGACACACACCTCCATCATCCGGTCTCTCTCTCTATGACTCTCACACTCCACCACTCTCTCCCACTCCCCTCCCTCCACCTCCATAAATCCCCCATCTACCTCATCACCCTTTCCCTCTACCTAAATCACCCCTCCTCTCTACCTCGACCACCCCTTACCTACTAACTAATCACCCCCCCACTACCTCCATCACCCCCCACTACCCCCCCCCCACTACATCCACCGTTAATCTGCTTTATATTTCAAACTTCTCTCTCTCCTGTTTATTAATCTAATTCTCTCCATCTTTCTCTTTGGCCATGTTTGCCCTGCGTCGTGCTCCAAACGCTCTTCCCAGTATCAGTGTCTGTCTTCCTCTCGTTCCAAAACACACACTACTCCTACAGAAACACACACACTGTTTCCACAACAGCTTCTGATTCATTGACCTCTAACCCATGACCCAACCCTGAATCCCCCAGTCCGCTACAAGCAGTAGCCATGTATCAGAGACCGAGAGAGAAACAAACTGTGCACGTCTGAGAGATAAATACCGGGTTTCATTATAGAGCAGCATTCACCACACCAGACAACAACAGGAAACAACAGACTGTGTCAATGTGAGAGAACAGACTGAGAGCTGGTCAACAGACATCTGTATCAATGTGAGAGAACAGACTCAGAGCTGGTCAACAGACATCTGTATCAATGTGAGAGAACAGACTCAGAGCTGGTCAACAGACATCTGTATCAATGTGAGAGAACAGACTCAGAGCTGGTCAACAGACATCTGTATCAATGTGAGAGAACAGACTCAGAGCTGGTCAACAGACATCTGAGAAAAGAAGACAAATCGGAGGTCCTGTATTATTGAGTCTCTTTCTGCGTAGGCCAAACACATCATAATGCTGTGGCACTGTGTCAGCCATAAAAATGTGTAGACGAAGGAGATAATGAAGAAGAACATGATGATGATGACGCCGCCGGGGACACACAGCCACTCAATTTGGACAAACCAACTAATGTAGGCCTACGGCATCGTGCGGTTTATATAGTGTACATGTCTATATATCATTGTGGATAAATCGGACTATAACTGTACAGTATTGAAGGGACTACCAATTTCATAGAGGAGTGTATTACCCAATGTTTGGCTGGATCAATCACACAAATAAGACATGCTGAATAAGGACAGTGAATGTATAATCTACACATCACTGGCTGCATGGGATTATGTCTGAGAAATAGACTCAAGGAGAGGGGGAGAGAGAGAGGGGGAGAGAGAGAGAGAGAGAGAGAGAGAGAGAGAGAGAGAGAGAGAGAGAAAGAGAAAATTAGGAAATGGCAAAGACACACAGAGCGAGAGAGAAAGAGGGGGGGGGAAGAGAGGGAGAGAGAGAGAGAAAATTAGGAAATGGCAAAGACACACAGAGCGAGAGAGAAAGAGGGGGGGGAAGAGAGGGAGAGAGAGAGAGAAAATGAGGAAATGGCAAAGACAGAGAGAGAGAAAAGGGATGAAGGGAAAGAATCCGAGAAACAGAGGGCACAGGATAGAAAAGCATTTCAGTCTCCTTTCTCTCCATCTGAAATACCAGACGCATCAGAGGAGGAGATTTGATTCAGTTTTTTAAAATGTCACCCAACATCTGTTTCATATTTATGATTGTGCCGCAGCCTCTCCGATGCCCCTTCAACACTTAAGAGATTGTTATCTCTTCTTCGGATTACCCCCGACTATCCACCAATGCATAATTTATAAGGCTAATCTTTCAACAAAAAATGGCAGAGAGAGAGAGAGAGAAGAGAGAGAGAGAGAGAAAACCTGTGCCACAGATTTTCAACTGATAACTTAAAACCCAGCAGTTGATTCCAGAGTCGATACCTAAAGTATATCATGTATTCATTAATAGGATTATACGAGATGGACCTAAAATGAGGTAGAAAACAAAAGGGAACGTGCATCTCCCGTGTCTCCTCTTTAACCCAATCGGAGCTGTGTCTGTTCCTGTGGCCTGTGTACGCTTTTTCCTTTTCATAATTCGCAATGCCTTCCATTTACAAAACGCTTATCAGATTTCACTGATAACGGCTGGCTGTCATTAATACCACTAATGACTCTTGGTTCTGCCCCGTTCAACTATCTCATCTCGTCCCCCTTCACACTTCTCCAACCCCCCATCTCTCCCACCACCCCCTTTGCTCACTCGTACTCCATAAACACACACACACACGTGTGAACCTATACGTGTGTGTGTGTGTGTGTGTATATATATATACATACATACATACATACACATACATGTTCACACACACATGCATACATATACATATATATATACATATTTACACCTCTACACTTCTCTCACACACACCTCCAGATGAAAGCCCCAGTTTACTGACCCTCCAATTGTAACTAACTGTACTGTTAGAACCTGACACAACAGCACCCCCTTGTCTGCTGGCTGAAAGGAAACCTTAGGCTTATCCTGTCACCATCCTATCCGTTCCGATCGTCCCTAAGGTGTGACGCGCGCCTCCTCTTCTCTCCTCCTTCCTCCCAGTGCGCTACCCTCCGTCCCTCACAGTTTCTCACCGAGTGCCCTTCTGACATTTTACACTTATTAGCTAGTTTTCATACCGGCTTCAATCAACCTCCTTAATCCTCACAAGGAAAGGCTTTTTAATTCGCTGATAGACTGATAAGGCCGCGCTGGCAAACGGCGGCGCTGGCAAACCGCCGCCTCGGAAGAGCGAGAAGGGGAAAAAAGGAAAAGAACTCCGGCAAATAAAAAAAAAAATGATTTACACGTAGATGAATCGTGGTTACAAGATGGAGCCCAGGGCATTAGGAGCCCATCTGAATTTCCTATCTGTCATTTTCTCCTCCTCTCCTCCCTTCCTTCCTTCCCCCTTGCCACCGATGCCGCATTCAGTGTTTTCCCTCTCCCCCCGTCTCCTCCTTCTCCGCCATTACCCTTGCCGATTGCAATCTTTAAGCGCCATTGGGCCCACTGCTTCTGCAGTTTTTAATCTGCCTTTAATCCCATAGATTTTAAATATTCCCCAGCTCCCGGAGACTGGAGGCAATTAACTGCCCTTCTGATGCTCTCCTTATCAGTTGCCTCCTTGTATCTCTCTGAAGCAGCCTCAAGACATTGCCAGGGCAGACGAATAATACCGCCATTTACTGCAGAGCCTCCTCCGGGACCGGCAGGGAGCGTCGACGGGGTGAGAGCGTCGACGGGGAGAGCAGGCGCATTCTAAACAGGTATTTGGTAAACATATCATATGGAGGGGAGAGAGGAGAGAGGAGAGGAGGAGAGAGAGAGAGAGAGAGAGAGAGAGGAGAGAGAGAGGGAGGGGGAGAGAGGGAGAGACAGGGGGAGGGGGAGAGAGAGAGAGGAGAGAGAGGGGGAGAGAGAGAGAGGAGAGAGAGAGAGAGAGGAGAGAGAGAGGGAGGGGGGGAGAGAGAGAGTGAGAGGAGAGAGAGAGAGGAGAGAGAGAGGGGGAGGGAGAGGGAGGAGAAAGGGAGGGGGAAATACACTGCAACGCCACAGAATACGGGTGAGAGTGGGTCTGTGTGTAAGTACGTTTCCTCGGTGTGTCTCGTCCTTTGTGCTGATATGATGCACGTCTGTAGACTGTAGCAAACACCGTCCGCTGTCTGGCTCCAAACACTCTGCAGGGTTGTCAGGCTTCTCAGAGGAGGAACAGAAACGGCGTGGAAACCGATAACTCTTGAGAGAGTACTCGTCATCGTGTCCTGATAGTTCGGTTATTCTCTCCCTCGTTCGGAAAACCATGCCAGTTTGAGCGGAATCCCACAGCTCCTGCCGAAGTTCACCATACTCGTAGAGACACACCCTTTAGGAAATAGCTACATCATTTAAAGACATCTTTCGCCAAACAAGGACGTGCGAACGCTAACACACTCCATTTGCATTTGCCATGTATTTTGGCTGTGGGAAAAAATTGGACCGGGACGTGTCAAGGACAAGTGAAGAGTGCAATTAGTAACGTTGGTAGCATCTTCCCCACCCTCCGACAGCCAAACACAGACTGGAACACATAAAGATATAGACCAGACTAGACTGGAACACAGAGAGATATAGACCTGACTAGACTGGAACACATAAAGATATAGACCAGACTAGACTGGAACACATAAAGATATAGACCAGACTAGACTGGAACACATAAAGATATAGACCAGACTAGACTGGAACACAGAGAGATATAGACCAGACTCGACTGGAACACATAGAAATATAGACCAGACTAACCTGGAACACATAAAGATATAGACCAGACTAGACTGGAACACATAAAGATATAGACCTGACTAGACTGGAACACAGAGAGATATAGACCTGACTAGACTGGAACACAAAGATATAGACCAGACTAGACTGGAACACATAAAGATATAGACCTGACTAGACTGCAACACATAAAGATATAGACCAGACTAGACTGGAACACATAGAAATATAGACCAGACTAGACTGGAACACATAAAGATATAGACCAGACTAGACTGGAACACATAGAGATATAGACCAGACTAGACTGGAACACAGAGAGATATAGACCAGACTAGACTGGAACACAGAGAGATATAGACCAGACTAGACTGGAACACATAAAGATATTAACCAGACTAGACTGGAACACATAGAGATATAGACCAGACTAGACTGGAACAACAAATTCAGATAAATACTCAAAACTGTTTGAAAAAAACCAAAGACTTCTTATGAATCCTGCCAATAAACTCGCTATTGTTCAGATACAGTCTAGAAGCAATCCTCTGACAAACACTGGCAGTAGTGAATCTCTCATTATTTGAGACATTATCAAGTGCATCTGTGCAAACATCTGATCAACAACACTGTTATCCAGCATCGCACAAAGTACACGGACGACATTTGGAAAGTGGGATTATTTGGCTCTCGCCCCGAGTGGCGAAGTGGTCTAATCTGCCACATCCAGTGGACATGTACTGCTCTAGCATGATTTGGAATCCAACCTGCCAACAAAACAAATATCCGCCCTACTTTTCTCCCCACCGTCTCAATCCAATAAAACCGACATGTCTAACAAACAATTCCTATCTTTTCAACAAACAAATTACCGGTGTTCTTCTCGCTACACAGCCTTAGACTCACTCACACACGCACACTCGCGCTAGCTGCCTGGGTCGCAGCGCTTCTGACATGAGGTAACCCGCTGTGGACTCATGTTTCAGTGCACACATGCCCCCCGCCATTAAAATCACATTCAATTAGCGTCAGGCCGAGCAGATTGGCTTGGCAGCAGCCTCACTAATGTGGAATGTCCAGAAACAGCGAGTCCGTCCGCAACTTCATACACGGACGCACACGTGCAGCAAGGAGACATATTTCTCTCCTGATTTCATGGGACCCGCCGCTTCCGCGTATTTCATTTCCCATGATGCAGCTGGAAACGGAGAACGAACGAACGCAGCCGAGCGGAGTGTTGGTCCGTGTTCAACAGTCCTGCACTGAAGGATCATGGCGTCCTAGCCAGCCTGTCGTCTGTACGGTTTAGCACTCTGAAATGGCTGAGCTTTTGTCTGACATCATTACCACTGTATGATGACCTGCCACTGGCTGTGCTTCAACTTGACGAGAGAAACACACACAGCACGTAGGGCGGAGAACACAACCCCATCTGGTAATACGCCCTAATCCATGGCGTCTACACTTCATTGGCCGATCACCTGCCACTGAATTCATCGCCGACAGCATAGTGTGGATTGGCTACGCCCTTTTCAGTACCTACGACTCTGCCTTGTATCTGTCAAAGACACGTCCCAGTAATTGAGTGTGATGGTAAATAGACGGAGGCAAGATTATAATCTATATTTTGCCACCAACGGCTAACATTCTGAAGCTTGGTTAGCCTGATGGTAGCTAGTAGGGTGAACATACAGAACGCACACAAATCCAAGTGCTTTCTCCATGCTATGTTGTGCTGGCTAGCTCGCCAATTACAAGCTAGGTGTTGACGTTCCCAGTCCCTGTCTGCGGGATGGTCGGTAGAGGTGCATATACAAAGTAAGGGGCATAAATATCAACACGTAGGTTATGGGTGCGTTTCTGTGCCGGGGTATGGGTGGTTGTTTGGGTGTTGGTATGAGTGTGTGTGTGTGTGTGTGTGTGTCTGTGTGTGTGTGTCTGTGTGTGTCTGTGTGTGTCTGTGTGTGTCTGTGTGTGTCTGTGTGTGTCTGTGTGTGTCTGTGTGTGTCTGTGTGTGTCTGTGTGTGTGTCTGTGTGTGTCTGTGTGTGTCTGTGTGTCTGTGTTACAGCAAACAGGCTCTGGAGGGATACGCGGGCCTGCACTCTCAGACTGGCCCATACAGCAGAGAGTTCCAGAGAACCAGGGGTGCTGGGGGCATGGGTTCGTGGCACAGCCCAGAAACAGGTCTCACTGGCAGGACGCAGGACGCTGGGCGCTGGGCAGTTGGAGGGAGGGATTACCAACACACTTATCCCTAAACCCCAACACTAAAGTCACAAGTTCACTCCACAATAGTTTCAAACACAATGCAAGTCAACACTCTTTGGGATTTACACAAGCGTACCACAGCTGAAGCCGTCACTATCTACAGTGGATATAAAAAGTCTACACACCCGTGTAAAAAAGCCAGATCTTTGTGAAAAGTGAAAAATGTTGACAAAGATAAATCATGTCAGACCTTTTTCCACCTTTAATGTGACCTATAACGTGAACAATTAAATTGAAAAATATACTGAAACCTTTGAGGGAGAAAAAATATAAAATAAAAACCTTATAATAACCTGGTTGCATATGTGTGTACAGTACACCCTCTTATAACTGGGGATGTGGCTGTGTTCAGAATTAACCAATCACATTCAAACTCATGTTAAATAGAAGTCATTAGACACGTGCCATCATTTAAAGTGACTCTGATTTATCACAAATAAGGGTCAGCTGTTCCAGCAGTAAGCCATTTCTTGACATTTTCTTAGTTGCATCTCAGAGCAAAAGCTGTGGTACCAAAGAGCTTCCAAAGCAACAATTTCATTGTTGAAAGATATATCAGTCAGGAGAAGGGTATAAAATAATTTATAAAAAAGTTGATATACCATGGAACACAGAGAAGACAGTCATCATCAAGTGGGGAAAATATGGCACAACAGAGACATTACCAAGAACTGGACGTTCCCCAAGAATTGATGAAAAGACGAGAAGAAAACTGGTCAGGGAGGCTCCCAAGAGGCCTACAGCAACATTAGAGGAGATGCAGGAATTTCTGGCAAGTACTGGCTGTGTGCTACATGTGACGACAATGTCCCGTATTCTTCATATGTAAGGGTTATAGGGTAAGGTGGCAAGACGGAAGCCTTATCTTACAAGAACAAACACCCAAGCCTGGCTGAAGTTTGCAAAAACAAACATCAAGTCTCCCAAAAGGATGTGGGCAAATGTGTTATGGACTGATGAAACCAAGCTTGAACCTTTGGGCCATAACTCCATAAGGTACACAGCACGTCACCCAAGAACACCAAACACACAGTGAAGCATGGTGGTGACAGCATCATGCTTTGGGGCTGTTTTTCTTTAGCTGGGGGCCACAGTCAGGGTGGAGGGAATTATGAACAGTTCCAAATACACGGCAATTTTGGCACATAACCTTCAGGCTCCCGTTAGAAAGATGAAAATGAGGAGTGAAGTTCACCTTTGAAAACGACCCAAAGCACACATCCAGATACACAAAAGCATGGCTTCACCAGAAGAAGATTAACTTTTTGAAATAGCCCAGCCAGTGCTGCAACCTGAATCCAATTGAACATCTGTGGGGTGATCTGAAGAGGACGGTGCACAGGAGATCTCCTCACAATCTGACAGATGGGAGGGCTTTTGCGAAGAAGAGTGGGCAAATATTGCCGAGTCAAGATGTGCCATGCTAACAGACTCCGACCCAAAAAGACCGATTGCTGTAATAAAATCAAAAGGTGCTTCAAACCAAGTATTAGTTTAAGGGCGTGCACACTTATGCAACCAGGTAATTGTAAGGATAGAAACATGTATGACTCCCCCTCAAATATTTAAGTTTGTTTTAAATTGAATTGTTCACATTACAGGTGGAAAAAGTTCTTGCATTTTTTCACATGACAAAAACCTGGCATTTTTTGTTTGTAGTCTTTTTTCATATCCACTGTAGACTAGTCTAGCTAGGAGGACTTGGTGGAGAAAGTGGGGCCTTGAGCCTTTCCATACGATATGGTCACCGCCCACAGGTCAGACCGCACATTCGACCGGCGAACCAATACACAGTTCGATAATAAACCCGAAATCCAATCAAATGCCTCGTTATCAGTTCTCTATTCATCTGGGTGGGGGGTTAGGAGGGGCCTGGCTTTAGAGGAGAGCTAAGCCTGAACCCCCACATCCGCCCTCAACCTCCAACCCCCATCCACCACATCCTCCAGCCCCACCAGCCCCCCCCCCCCCATATCCCCCCCCCGCCCAGCACGGTTTCCGTGGCGACTGCTAAGCCCGAAGTTACGGTAAAGCTGGTGTGCCGCTGAGCCCTGGGCAGGATTTGTGACAGAGAAATCACATCAGCCTATGCTGATTAACAATTCCATTCCACCCTGAGATTTATATAAAAAACTATCTTACATTTGGCTTTTTAATAGGAACGATCGCTATCTCAAATTGAGTCCCTGCAAACTTTAATAAAGGCTACAGGGTTGAGTGGCATTTTGCATGCTGATTTAGGCCCGATTGGAGGCTTTTGATGAGAGCTCGGCTGCTATGTAAAGCGGCGCTCCTAGCGCTTTTCCACATCGCCGGTTCAAATGCGGAAGGATAAGGACATGAAAAAAAAAACGAGAGCACTTCCATCTGCAATCTCCGGATTTCTCCCTCTCCCCTCACTGTCTTTAAAAAAAAAATGATTGACTGTCGAATATGAATACGTGGAACAGAACGAGGCGAGAGGAGAGAGACGGAGGAAGTATGAGGAAAAAATAAACCGGGGGCGGCGGGCGGGGGGGAAATACGGACGGCTGAAAAATAAAATGGTAAACCGGGGCGTTTTTTTCTCTCATTTCATGACATTTGGAGAATGGTATTAGTGTTGTTAGCCCATTCAGAGAGTACAGAAGGACCAGAGGCACGAGACAAACGTGGAAGGCAATCAAAAAAAATATGGCCCAGTAACACTTATCCTCCCAGCTGCTCTGGCCCCCAGAAATCTACATCGGTATTAGAGCCCTATTTATAGTCAGAGTTTGGCTTAATGGGATAACCAGCTCTATTTGTAAAGATATCGGATAATCCTAAATAGGCATACAGATTTAAAACATTTTCATTACGTGCACTGTGTTTCTGGGGCATTTGAAACGTCCCTCAGTGCGATTGTGTGGTGTGTTTAAGCCGAGGAAACAAAAGGTGCGCGAAACGGCCATTCCTGGGGACAGGGAGTCCACGCTGGGACAAGTGGATTTCTACTGGTTCTGTGAAGCAGCGGCGTTGTGAAACGGACACATTCTCTGTTGCACAGGAATAATAGAAAGCGTGATGTGTGCTACTCTGAACCGCGAGGTGATCCGAGAGTGAAGTGCGGCTCGCTCTCTGCTACTGGATCTAAAGCACGTGCACTTCCTGAGTGCAACAATCCTGGCTGTTGTGCAACCTCAGCGCTGAATGTGTGTGTGTGTGTGTGTGTGAAGGTGAGGAAAAAAGACTTTGGTTCGAGTGTGATGTTTTGCAATCCCTGATGTGAGTATTACCCAACAGCCACATGTGCTGTCCTCTGAATGAATCAGAGATTGGCCTTTTGATGATGTTTTGTAGAATTGTCACACACTCTGAACCCGATAACACGGCTTTGCTCTGACCGTGCACAATGTGAGACACAGACACAGACACACACACACACACACAAAACATAAACAGTGAGACGTGGGATTGTTCTGTAGGACCCCCCCGGAGCCAGCGAACGGGTGGGGTGGGGGTGTGGGAAGAAGGGCAATGGAAGGCATCCAACAGGATCAGTGGGTAAGGCATGCTGCCAATGCCTGGCACAGGGGTATCCAAAGTCTGCCCCCCCCACACACACACACACACAATTTGTCACTGCTCCCTCCCTCAGGGAATCTGTCACATGGGCTGTCGGGACGTTGACAGAATCCCCTTTCATTTTGAGGGGAAGAGGGAGGACAGGGACCCGGAGCGGGAGTGCATTTCTATTCTTCGTACTGCACTGTAACGCTTAACCACACCAGTGTGAATGCACACATAATGTCACAGAATCACCCAGGTTGGTCAGCACCAAATGAGAGGACACAGAGGGGAGCACCAAATGAGAGGACACAGAGGGCAGCACCAAATGAGAGGATACAGAGGGGAGCACCAAATGAGAGGATACAGAGGGGAGCACCAAATGAGAGGACACAGAGGGGAGCACCAAATGAGAGGATACAGAGGGGAGCACCAAATGAGAGGATACAGAGGGGAGCACCAAATGAGAGGATACAGAGGGGAGCACCAAATGAGAGGATACAGAGGGGAGCACCAAATGAGAGGAAACAGAGGGGAGCACCAAATGAGAGGATACAGAGGGGAGCACCAAATGAGAGGACACAGAGGGGAGCACCAAATGAGAGGAAACAGAGGGGAGCACCAAATGAGAGGATACAGAGGGGAGCACCAAATGAGAGGATACAGAGGGGAGCACCAAATGAGAGGACACAGAGGGGAGCACCAAATGAGAGGATACAGAGGGGAGCACCAAATGAGAGGATACAGAGGGGAGCACCAAATGAGAGGATACAGAGGGGAGCACCAAATGAGAGGATACAGAGGGGAGCACCAAATGAGAGGATACAGAGGGGAGCACCAAATGAGAGGACACAGAGGGGAGCACCAAATGAGAGGATACAGAGGGGAGCACCAAATGAGAGGACACAGAGGGGAGCACCAAATGAGAGGACACAGAGGGGAGCACCAAATGAGAGGATACAGAGGGGAGCACCAAATGAGAGGATACAGAGGGGAGCACCAAATGAGAGGATACAGAGGGGAGCACCAAATGAGAGGAAACAGAGGGGAGCACCAAATGAGAGGATACAGAGGGAAGCACCAAATGAGAGGACACAGAGGGGAGCACCAAATGAGAGGACACAGAGGGGGTGGGAGAGCAGAGTACATACTGGACACAACGCGGAAGGAGCCGAGTCGCAGTGCTAAGCTGCCTGTGTGTTTTGTGAGTGTGTGAACCCGGTTCTGCGAGGGGAGAGACCGTGGGATAAATGCCTTCTGAACAGTGACTGTTAACACTTGCAAATGCGCTCAAAGGGATGAATCGGGGCAATGCTTTCATAGCGGACATGTACTTCAGCACACGCGTACAGCCTGAACACACACACACATGTATGCATGCGTACACACGCACAAATACACGTGAGTAGTACACAGTCAGAGAGAGCCATGTATCCGATGAGAAGCCGGAAATATTTCAGTGAGTGAGTGACAATAAAACAGCCAGCCGCTCTGGTTGTGTCTGAGGTAAACAGTAGCCAGTGAGGGGTGCTTCTCAACGAGGATGATTTTCTCTCAGCCGTCTGGGTGGAGCATCAGCTCCCGTGAAAGGAGCTCGCATTTGCCCTTCCTGTTGGATCCCCCAAACGGTCCCGGGACCCTGACAAGCCCTGGCCTCTCAAGCTAGCCTGGTGCCCTCCTCCAGCCCAGATAAGATGCTATCAGCAGCCCTCTAAGCACTTGAGAGGCACTTTAGGAGATCACTAGAGCCATTACCATGAAAAGTAAAAGATACTGCCTGTATTGATGTTAGATTAATACTGACCACCGTGTTATTGATTTACACCCCTCCTCTCTTTTCTCTTCATCTCTTCTCTTCTATTCTCTTTTCCTCCTCCTCCTCCTCCTCTAACCTCTGGCAGGGATCTTATTTTCCGATGGTAACAGTGTTTTGTGGCCCCGGCCGGTCAGGGAGGATGTTCCCTCTCTCTTCCTGATAAAAGCGTTTGGCGTGAGCCGCTATCTACGGTTTCACAGGGCGATCCTTTAAAAGAAGCGGCAGAGGGGCCACTTTATCTGGAGATGTTATTCAATTGTTACGGGACAATCTGCGCCATTAGCTCAGGTGGGTTAAATAATGCATCCAGTTTTAAAAGGCCTCCTTATCTGTGTGTGTGTGTGTGTGTGTGTGTGTGTGTGTGTGTGTGTGTGTGTGTGTGTCTGTGTGTGTGTGTGTGTTAACGTTATTAGTATAAGAGCGTATTGAGAGCCCGGGCTGATGGGAGCTGATAAATGTCCAAGGTCTTTCTGAAGGAAAAACAAATAAACAAATAAACAAACGGTGACCTTTCTAATGACGACTGCTTTTTATCTCATTATATGAAAAGGGACAACGAGCACTGCAATGGCTCACAGAGATAAAAATGAATTTAAACTCGGCCATTTACACAGCAGATAATCAATCAGAACGAGTGTACGGGCACGGCCTCTCTCATACACACCCGGTGATGGGTTCCCGGCCGTTATTGCGGGAGACAAATAGACGAGGACAGCGAGGAAAAAGAGACACGAGAAGTCAAAAGAGACAAGGGAGAAAACGGAAAGAGGGAGGGAGAAAGACTGGAAGAGAGAGAAGCGTGACAAAGGTGGCAGGAGAAAAGCTGGTCAAGGAAAGAGAAAGCAAAAAAGGAGAGAGAGAGGAAAGGAAGGAAGGAGCGAGGGAGGGAGGGGAGAGAATATGCGAGGGAGGGGGAGAGGGGAAGAAGTGATAACCACGATGTCTTCAGTCACAGATTAACACAGGCCATTGGACCTCATTCTCCACGGCTCTTATCAGTGAAATTATGGAGCAGTGCTGCATACCATTAAAAATTCCGCTTAGATTTCACAAAATCAAATCGCGTGAGGTAATGAACGCCTCTTTCAAATGGACTCCTCACTGATACTCCATTCTCGGCGGACAGAAATACATCTCAGTCACAACTCTGTATCTGTATTGTATTCGACACTGACTTCACTCTGCCGCCAAAGCGAAGTAAAGCTGAATAATCGCTATTGCCCTTGATGTTGAAAGGATGATTTCGTGACTAGTGCAGTGCATAAATCTTTCTCGGTGTCTTTCCGGGCTGTTCTTTCTCTCCCTGTCCGCTGCCTTTTCTCTTTGGCCTGCTCTCCATCTTCCCACTTCCCTCCATCCACTCCGTTTGGACCAAATGTTCATGTGAGCCGGACTGTAATCTAAGCTCGCACAGGTCACAAAAGGTTTCCCTCACTCTCAAATGCAGCTCACACATACCCACAATGCAAAGCAGAACAGAATTTCACCGGTATTTGGTTTGGCTCGAGAACAAAACAAAAAACACACACACACACGATAATTCTGAATTATGTCCCAGTAAATGCCTGCGTCAAACACAGGGCTTCTGAGTGGGTAAACAGGCCAAAGGAAAACACCTTGTTGTTACGATTCCACCATTACAGTTCCGACAAGTTTGGATACACAACACATTCATACAGACAGCGAGTTTTACGACAGTTGGAGATCATAGGAGTTGTGAATACCAAACAGCGCGCGCATCGATATCATATCTATCGGTCGTAAGGAATCTCCCCCCCCGAAACACATCTGAAAGTAACCCGACCAACACTGATCCCACCACGAAAAAAACACTGATTACGCCAACTCTCACATCGCCCGCGAAAAAATAACATTTCGCAGAAAGACAAAACAAAAACCCCTTTGAGCACTTATCTCATTGGCGCCAACGAGCTTATCAGCTCCATGTGCCAAAAGACAACTGTAACGCCCAGCCGCTAGCCCCATGCTACCACGGCTAACTTCTGGTTCTGGTTCTTCTCCACAATCAGCACCGGCCGCTCCACCATCCAGCTTCTGATCCAGCCATGGGCTTCACCCACACCAGCTCAGTGTAATCACAGCACTAATTCACCAGTCGGACGGGGAAGGCACTCCGTGACGGACATTTTTGTGGCGACTAAGAGACCGAGGTCCCCGGCGACCGACGGGAGATGTCGGGCGGATTTGTCCTGGAATCCCGTCCATGAAGACGGGGACGGGCTGCGTGGACGAGACGGTTCTACAGAACGGAGAGCGCAGCCATGAATGTCACGTAGAATGATGAGGAATACGGTGGAACATGAATCTGATAGGCAAGACGGTGTTCAGAAAGACCCAGTGTACATTCTGTGTGTGTGGATGTGTGTGTGTGTGACCTAATAAAGAGCAAATGAAAGGCCGCGCTCTGTATTAACGCAGATATACCTCTGGTTCCACACTCCCTTCCTCACCATGGCCCCATCCACGACCCCTCTGTGGTTTAAGGCAGTGTTCGGTTTCAGCTCAGCAGGCCAAGTCATTACATTTCAACTTGTCACACCTTTCATTGGGGAATTAACAAGAACACTATTTCTTCGTTCCCTGCAGACTGGCGACAAGCGTCGCCGTCTCTTCACTTTCTGGCGCGTGCGTTTGGGCACGGGCGCCAGTGTTTGCTGACTGTTCCTTCGACGTAACCTCTCTCCGTCCTAATTTCAGATTAACTCTGGGACAGTATTGACTGTTTTCCAAAGACGAGTTGGCTGTCCGTCTGATTTCACTGTTGAAATCACAGTGACCTGAGAAACGACCTCCGGATCAGGAGGTGATTGGAGGCTTTTTAATGACATATTTTAGCCCCACCCGCCCCCACCCCCTGCAGTTAAATACGGTTGGCCCAATACTGCCTGCAGTGTTGATAAACCCCAACCCTGTGTCTGAGGTCATACTGATTTACTACATAGACCATTGGCCAATAACTGAGAACAAAAGCCTAGCAGCAATAATCCTAAACAAGACGGCACAATTAGTTTGTTATTACATTTGACTCAGCAAGCAGGCTTCAACAGTCAACAGACATCCAAGACGGGCTGATTGTGCAATTCGCATTGCTGCAGTTCCCGACAGAAGACATTTTCAAGCGTTCGTCCCGTAACCCGATTGGCTGACGGCGGCTAACCAATTAAAGGGAGACCCGTGTGCACCATTTGATCCTATTGGGCGCAGTTGGTTAAGGGGCAGGGCTGTCCTGTTTTGGTTACCTCCTGTCCAGATGAGCAACGGCACAGTTTGTGAGTGTGAGGAATAATCAGCTGGTCGTTACTGCTCCGGTAAATGCTAGCGTCTGGGACAGAGGGACGTGATGCTTGTGCGTTCCACACGCTACAATCCATCCATATCAGAACAAGAACATGGGAAAGGAACCATCACAAGGAACCCGTGTGAACCGAATCAATTTAATCAGGTTGTTTTTTCTTTCCTTGTGTGTGAAAAAAAAAGAGTTGTATATAACGATTACAAAGAAATATAAAGACTTTGCAATACGCTTCATTATCTCCTTTATCTATTGGTTAGACGTTAATGTCACACAGACATCCAGAACGCGTAGAGAATGGGCAAACTTTTCTTATGACAAAATCTCCTCTCTCGGAGACACACGTTGTGATCTGCAAAAGTGATAGTCAGACAGCCTAGAAGAATGAAGAACGGGTTTCAGAGGAGGCGTAAACCACACAGAGGAAGAAGCAGCTCCAGACCCCTTTATTAACTACACTGACAACTCTGACACCTAACCACAGATAGCCTCTACACACACACACACACACGGCCCCAGCACATCCGCCTAACAACACACTCAACATCCCCACCGCTGGCAAATTGGACTGCCGCAAAAACTGTTGGTGGCACCTGCGTCGGCAAGAAATATTTTCCCTCGGTTTGCATCTCTCTCCCAAATACCCATAGCCTGAACACCTGCTCTCCTGCACACACACACACGCGCGCACACACACACACACACACACACACACACACACACACACACACACACAGGCAGGCAGGCAGGCGGAGTGAAACACACCCACTCTGTTCTCCGGTCCAGCGCTGGGCGTGGAGCGCTTTAGTGAGAGGCGGTGTGCATTACCTGTTTCAGTTGTGTCCAAGCTCTGAGGGGGCCCGTGGATTAAGCTAGGGGCCTGACGTTGTGCCAGCACAGTCTGAGACCAGGCCTCTCCTATGGCTCCCATTCACTCATGCTTCACACACACGCACACACACCTACACAAAAGCGCACTCGTTTGTTTGTGGTAATCCTGCGCCCATTCTCTGTGTGTGTGTGTGTTTGGTTATGTACCATCTTGCTGGATTAAAATGTATATGAAATCATCCTGAATATTGCCACAGTTTTCTGGTGAACCTCTGTGGAGACTGTCACAGAACATCAGATAAACATCAATATGCGAGGCCTACGTTTACCTGAACACAAGTTACTTCTAAGAAATAGGACATATGTGTCTGTTTCTCTGCCAGGCCAAAAACGGGACAAAAGCAAGCTGTCATTACTTGCAAGCTTGATAATTCAATTGCTTTTTTCAAATTCAAATCAATTCAGATTATCCCCCTGAGGGTCAACTAACGATTTGTAAACACTTACAGCGTTACGAGGCAGCAACAAACGTACTGACTGGCTTTTAGTGACATTGACAAACTTTAAGAAATAACCGGTGAACAAAACACCTATATAGCTGTAAAATGGCACAGTCAAGACATGCTCATGAAAACATTATTTACAGATCTACCGTTTCACACGTTGGTCATTTCAGAGTGTGTTAATGATCACCTAAGATGGCTCTAAAACACGGGTACCATCACCAAAGACACATCTCACCTCCCATAATTCCATTGTACATAAGTGGCTTGTATAAATAGTGCACGCTGAACGTGCACGAATTGGTCTGACGCAAAGCCACTCTAGAAACTAAAAACAGTACTGAAAGTTTTACAACTCCTGTTTAAAAGAAAACTTACAAAAAATTGCAACTCTGACTTATGGTCCTTTGTACAATGATCAAAACCAATCATTTTTCACACACAGAAACAATAAGACGGAAAATGTTCAAACCCGCCGAGGGAAAACTTGCCTGCTCTGTCAACAGGAAGTGCTGACAATCAGAGTTACTTGTATATGCAATATTAATGATAAACAATAATTCAGATGAGTACTCATTTGATAAATAACACAAGTAAGTAACATTGTATCTATATTGTCACCCACTTTGTTCAGACTAAAAACACACCATACACGTGCAACATGGACTATCATCCAATTATATTGGGTTACCCCCCTAAGCCCTCACCACTTTCCCTAGGGGAAGTCTCCATCAAATCCGGGCCTAATTTGACTGCCATCTTAAACGGCGGTCTAATTATCTAAACAAAGCCGCCCCCTCCACCCTACATTGAGCTTGAGGGAACAGGGGAACAGCTTTGCTCACTTGCAGAGTTCAAATCACCCCCCAATTTAATGCGAACTGCAGTCATGTGGTTAACGCAGGTGGCCTCAAAGTGTCCATTTGTGCACATCAATTTAGTTTCAGACACAAACCTCCTTGGTCGGACTCATTATGAGGTATAAGTACTATCCATTGCTGAAAAAAGTACAATCCATTGCTGAAATAAGTACTATCCATTGCTGAAATAAGTACTATCCATTGCTGAGGTATAAGTACTATCCATTGCTGAAATAAGTACTATCCATTGCTGTGGTAAGTACTATCCATTGCCGAGGTAAGTACTATCCATTGCTGAGGTAAGTACTATCCATTGCCGAGGTAAGTACTATCCATTGCTGAGGTATAAGTACTATCCATTGCTGAGGTATAAGTACTATCCATTGCTGAGGTAAGTACTATCCATTGCTGAGGTATAAGTACTATCCATTGCTGAGGTATAAGTACTATCCATTGCTGAGGTATAAGTACTATCCATTGCTGAGGTATAAGTACTATCCATTGCTGAGGTAAGTACTATCCATTGCTGAGGTATAAGTACTATCCATTGCTGAGGTAAGTACTATCCATTGCTGAGATAAGTACTATCCATTGCTGAAATAAGTACTATCCATTGCTGAGGTATAAGTACTATCCATTGCTGAGGTAAGTACTATCCATTGGTGAAATAAGTACTATCCATTGCTGAGGTAAGTACTATCCATTGCTGAAATAAGTACTATCCATTGCTGAAATGAGTACTATCCATTGCTGTGGTAAGTACTATCCATTGCCGAGGTAAGTACTATCCATTGCTGAAATAAGTACTATCCATTGCTGAGGTAAGTACTATCCATTGCTGAGGTAAGTACTATCCATTGCCGAGGTAAGTACTATCCATTGCTGTGGTAAGTACTATCCATTGCTGAGGTAAGTACTATCCATTGCTGAGGTAAGTACTATCCATTGCTGAAATAAGTACTATCCATTGCTGAAATAAGTACTATCCATTGCTGAGGTATAAGTACTATCCATTGCTGAGGTAAGTACTATCCATTGCTGAGGTAAGTACTATCCATTGCTGTGGTAAGTACTATCCATTGCTGAGGTAAGTACTATCCATTGCTGTGGTAAGTACTATCCATTGCTGTGGTAAGTACTATCCATTGCTGTGGTAAGTACTATCCATTGCTGAGGTAAGTACTATCCATTGCTGTGGTAAGTAAACTCAGACGTCACACTGTAAAATGTCATTAAAAGGCTTAGGGCAGAGCTGGCAGGGGTCTGTTTTGCATAGGTGAACACCAATGAACTCACTATCTCTCTCTCTCTCTCAATTCAATTCACTTCATTGGCATGACATATCAGTGTACATAACAGTCAATAAGGACCAATAGCACTGGAGATATGTTGACAATAAATGTACAGTGCATTCAGAACGTATTCACAGTGCTTCACTTTTTCTACATCTTGTTACGTTAGAACGTTATTTAAAAATGGATTCAAGTAATTTCTCCCAGAAAAAAATCACTTGTAAATAAGAATTCACAGCCTTTGCCATGACACTCAAAATTAACCTCAATGATCCATCCTTGAGATGTATCTAAAACTTGATTGGAAAAACCTTTGAATTTGCAAATGTCAACATTGACTGGTACTGTAAACATTCCTAACGCTAGACAGCTTTGCCTTTGAGAACTGAATCAAACCAATCTAATTTATACACACAGAGGAATAAGACATCTTTGGCAGTCAACACTTGGCAGTCAGGCCAAAAAGTTAAATCTTTATTTCGTCAGACCAGAGAATCTTGTTACTCATGATCTGAGAGTCATTCAGGTGCCTTTTCACAAACTCCAGGCGGGCTGTCATGTGCCTTTTACTGAGAAATGGCTTCCGTCTAGCCCCGCTACCGTACGGGACTGATTGGTGGAGTGCTGCAGAGATGGTCGTCCTTCTGAAAGGTTATCCCCTCTTCACAGAGCAACGCTGGAACTCTGACATGCACTGTCAACTGTGGGACCTTATAAAGACTGGTGTGTGCCATTCCAAATCATGTACAATCAATTGAATTTACCACAGGTGGACTCCAATCAAGTTGTAGAAACATCTCAAGGATGATCAGTGGAAACAAAGGCTGTGAGTACTTATTTACAAGTGATTTCTCTGTAAACAAATGAAGTTAATCCATTTTGCAATAAGGTTGTAACACAACCAAATGTGGAAAAAGTGAAGCGCTCTGAATTCTTTCCGGGTGCACCTGTAACTGCACTGATTGGCGTCACATTCTTTTGTGTACAAAATAGTTCCGTTTGAACGTAATGACGCAATGTCTCAACCGACCATATTGTGTGGGTGCGTACGGCAAAATGAATGCAAACACACACATAGTTCCAATCAAATTGTGTTTGCGTGTCAACAGGCACTGGGTGTGGCAGGGCAGTAAAATGCTATTTAAGTATTGTTTGAGATTCTCAACAAATTCCACTATTCCCTTCTTCTGATTGGTTCCCGTCCGCAATAATAACCACAAGGGTTAACCAAAAGTGAACGAGGAGCCATTAATCAGCTACATTTGGAGAATGTACATTTGGTTTACTTATGATTTGGGCATTTAGCATGTGTGCCATTATCAGGTCTGGTAAGAACGTACCAAATCGATGTGGACAAACGTACATTGGCTGTTAAGTCGAACCTTTAGTGCCGCCTAACGCCAGTAGATTGATAGGTCATGCATATGCCAATTAAGGCACTCCTCCTTGCTTCATTTACCCACACGCACACACCAATACATTGTTCCGTTTAAAGTTGTGCGTATTTGGCAGGGGAATCACACGGAGGCCAGATGTGAATCGGTGCGGGTCTGAGAAGTTTATTTCAAATCTACTTTGAATCTGCAGCCAGGCTCCAAGACGAGCTCACACACTGCACTGGCCACACACACACACACACACACACTCAGACACACTAACAGACAAATCCATAAAAACACAGAAACACACACGTAGACTACACAGTTCAATAGGGGTTAGCGAGACGGGGCAGTAATTTGTTTGAATAAATACAATTAGACTGGTTCTAGTCGGGGCCACGGCCATGACTCTGCTTTCCTAACCTGGTCATGAGAGGCTGCAGGGCTTCCAAACTAAAGCAGCCTTTTTCTTTCCTGTCATTACCCAGTGTGTGTGTGTGTGTGTGTGTGTGTGTGTGTGTGTGTGTGTGTGTGTGTGTGTGTGTGAGAGAGAGAGAGAGAGAGTGTGAGCATGTGTAGGCAGATTTAATAGTGTGTGTGTGTATATGTCTGTGAACCCAGTGAAACTGTAATTGTTTTTTTAATCATCAACCACTATGTGTGTTTATTTATTTATTACCATGTGTGTTTATTTATTACTATGTGTGTTTATGTATTTATTACTATGTGTGTTTATGTATTTATTACTATGTGTGTTTATGTATTTATTACTATGTGTGTTTATGTATTTATTACTATGTGTGTTTATGTATTTATTACTATGTGTGTTTATGTATTTATTACTATGTGTGTTTATGTATTTATTACTATGTGTGTTTATGTATTTATTACTATGTGTGTTTATGTATTTATTACCATATGTGTTTATTTATTACTATGTGTGTTTATTTATTACTATGTGTGTTTATGTATTTATTACTATGTGTGTTTATGTATTTATTACTATGTGTGTTTATGTATTTATTACTATGTGTGTTTATGTATTTATTACCATGTGTGTTTATTTATTACTATGTGTGTTTATGTATTTATTACTATGTGTGTTTATGTATTTATTACTATGTGTGTTTATGTATTTATTACTATGTGTGTTTATGTATTTATTACTATGTGTGTTTATGTATTTATTACTATGTGTGTTTATGTATTTATTACTATGTGTGTTTATGTATTTATTACTATGTGTGTTTATGTATTTATTACTATGTGTGGTATATGGCCAATACACCTGTATATTGGTAATTTAAGACAAAACCCTGAGATGCTATATTGTTATAATAAACCTGTTTAAAAAAAAAGCACTTAAGGAAAGATATACACTTTCATGTAACACGTCTACCAGCCAATCAGAATTCTGAATTATAACCACCCTGTTTTTAGTTAATAATTAATAATTTCAACATATATTTTAATCATGTACTTAACTGAGACCACTTTGTCCAGTGAAAGATTACTTTGTGGTACACAAATAACATCACATTGGGCCAAACAGAAACGTGCTTGATCAAAGTATCTTTCACTCAGTGTGAAAGTACAATTTAAGGAATGTTCCACAGCAAGTTATTTGTGACCCTAGTTACCAAATTACTACAAATGTAAAATATAAGAAAAAATTGACCGAAATACAAAAATGTATTCATCGTCTAGATATATACAGTGAATTTGATACCCCAGTGTCCTAATTTATTAAAACTTAGTAAAAGATTACCGATGTCGCTGTCTTTTCTTGCAATCGTTACTCGTCGGGTAATCAACAGGATTACTAGACTGTTATGAAGCCTACTTTGACGATGTGTTGCTGGGGGAGGTCCAACTCTTTCAGCGAAATCCCTCAACCTTTTATCGCTTTATTGTCCAATAAACGATCATGCCCAATTCATATATGCATGGTATTCTCCCTCTGTTTGCTCAGTGGCTTAATAAAAAGGGACCATTTGTTTTTTTAAAGAGAGCAACACGTTTTTATCTAACCTATTTTAATTAAAATCCACATACACACATATATACTGTACATTAAGAATGTATCATATAGCTTAAAACAACTAGTTCGCATTTTATTTTGAAAATGCATTTTGTTAGCCACTAATGCTAATATTAAACTAGTTAGCTAGCACGCTGAATTCACTCGGTCCAATGCAGTCAGCAGGGTGACACAGACACACTCCTGGAATAGTCTTCTATCATCATGTTTGTAAAACTTTTATTGTAAAAAAAAAACTAGTTTTAAAACATCAAATAACACCTTTTTATCAAATGCAATGGTCAGTAAGACGATCTGAGGCCAAAATCTATACAAAGAGATGAAAGCATTGTGCCGAGTCAAGACCCTCACTGGCTCAGACGAACTGAAGCAGGCCCCATTGTTTATGCAGAATAGGCTTCTGTTGAATTAAGGTAGAAAACACACACACACCGGAATGGCTTAATTACTCCGCCATAATACCAATTATTTTGTCTCAACACTCTTATCTTAATTACTTCAAAAGACCAACTTCAATTAGAGCCGTTGGAAACGGCATCAAGCTCAGGCAGAACAAACCACACACAGCTCCCTGTAGAGCCC